>JAMQMW010000223.1:0-39255 GCA_024115155.1 Thelonectria blattea
AAATAATATAGGGGTTAATTAATTAAAAGAAAGAGCCTTAATCTCTTAGACCTATTATTACAAGAGGGGTTTTTATTCCTAGCCTAACTAAGGTTTAGCCGAGCAGAGGTTAGAGTGCTCGCAAAGAGCCTCCTCTTTGTGCAACACGAGGTGTTTATCCGCGCCGGGTAGAAATGTGACAAGGGGAAATCTACTCTAACAACTTGCAATTGGCAAGCGGTTAACATCGCCGTCAACTGCCGCTCGTTCATAACCTGAGCGCCCGGCCCTTCGTTCAAATGGCAAATGCCCTGGCCTCTATAAGGACACGCTCTCCATGGAGGGCGCAGTTTCGTAACCTGCCGGCCTGTTGGAGCCGACTTTTCTTTACCCAGCAGCCAAAATCAATAGCTCGGCAGATAAATGAACCGATTGAAGAGGAGCTGCTACCAGGCAATCGGTTGAAGTTATTCTATCCAGCCGAGCCTGGCGAGGTGCTGAATGAACAATTCAAGGTCATCACCAAGCTTGGCTTTGGCGCTGGATCTACAGTCTGGCTCGCAGAGAACCTCAAATTGTAAGTACTAAGAACTCGTACGCAATCACGACAGGTAGGTGATTCTAACACCTTTCTAGCAGCAGGTGGAGGAAGTCCCTGGTCCCTCGGTTTGTGAGCATCAAAATCGCAGCGCTCGATACGGATGCATCTGGGGAAATGATGCGCTCCAAGCTCATTACTCACGCCAACCGATCGCACGATGGCCTCTCATTCCTTCGGACACCGGTTGACGAGTTCCGGGTAAAGGGACCCCAAGGAACGCATTTCTGCCTTGTCTACGAGCCCATGCGAGAGACTCTCTTCGACCTCCAGCACAGATTACGACATCAACGCCTGGCGTTGCCATTATTCAAGTTCTTTACCTACTGTCTCCTCCATGGTTTGGATTATCTGCACACTGAATGCCATTTGATCCACACTGGTGAGGCATTAGATACCTAATTATGATCGTCGCGACTGACTACTTTCTCCAGATATTAAGGACGACAACATATTGGTGACCATCGAGGATAATGCAGTCCTGACCGGCTTTGTCAAGTTTCACCAGGCAACACCGCCACCGAGACACGTACGAGACGACGGTCGGGTGACATATCTCTCGCAGCCCGACTTTGGCCATTTACGCGGCGCAAGGCATTGCCCGAGTTGGCCGACTTTGACCTCAGCTACCCGGGGCTTGAGGGGGACCTCGGCCATCTATCGGCCATCCAGTCTCACCGCTTTCGTGCCCCAGAGGTACTGCTCGGTTGTCCTTGGTCGTACAGTGTTGACATCTGGAACCTAGGTCTTCTCGTACGTGAGCTCTACTGGAATTGAGGTCTTCTGAAAGGCGATGCTAATGGAATTAGATGTGGAATCTCCTAGAAGACGTCAGCCTCTTCGATCGACCGGCCGGGGAGGATGGTGAATACGATGCACACGTTCACCTTGCGCAGATGGTCACCCTGTTGGGAGACCCGCCAGCAGAACTAATAAACAGGGAGAAACGCCTTCGCCGTCATGAGCTCGAGGAGCCAGTTTTCAATCAACGAGGAACGCAGTGTAAGACCATGAATGAGTTCTGGGGCGGGCCATTCTTTGACGATGATACAAGTAAGACCAAATCTCCAGATCAGCAAACTCCAGTGAGTGTAGGAAGTGAACCAACGTGATATTGCTGCAGATCAAGTCGTCCGCAAAGACCTCGTTGGGCGGGGGAGGAAGTTGGCGGATACCGTGACGGTACTGGAGGGGCATGAGAAGGAAATGTTTCTCGATTTTGCTTCCGGCATGCTGCAGTGGCTCCCCGAAAAAAGGAAGACCGCCAAAGAGCTCCTAGAACATCCATTCTTCGACACGGTGCGGAAGGATCGCTAATGGTAAGGGATGAGGTTAAGACGTTATTGTCATTCAGTATCATACCCATTTCGGAGTGGAAGTAGAGGTTGAGATAACTGCTTTCTCTATGGGTATCTATCATTAATTGGAATTGAAGCAGGCTGTGCGGAACCTATTACGCATTTCCTGGCGCAGAACGGACCCTTGATCTGTGTAATGTCACCTTGGATAAGGTACTTAAATTGGCCCGATCACCTCGAATAAAGTAGGGAAGATTAAAGTCTCGTTCTTAGACCGTGTTCCATCCAAAGTCGGCAAAGAAGCAGGCAGCCTCCGCAGGCGGCGCAGCGGTCTCCTAAGGAAACCCCTACGACACCTCTGGTTTCTGAGCGTAGACAACGAACCTAGGTTTGGAAAGTTGTTAGTCTTCAGATTACACCGCTCCCATACTAGTGATACTCACACGGGCGAGTAAGCATGGATGCTGCGGTCACCAAACTGCTTCCGTACTCGACTGCAGAACGCGAGAGTCTCCTCCTTGGACCACCCGAGGACACGGGTAAACAGGGCAAGGGAAAGGCCCTCGAGACCCTGGTCGACGTTGTAGTGGCACCAAGCGCCAATCTTTTTGTAGTGTTTGTCTTGCGGCCAAGAGCTTAGAGGCCACCTGAGGTCGGTTCTCGTGACGTTGACGAAGCCTGCCTTGCTGACCCATTCCTCGAGCTCAGCGGCCTCGACCATTGGACGGCCGGTCGTAGCGCAGGCTTCTTTAAAGAGCCTCCCGTACCGCGCGATGTCGCTGTCCTCGGAGAGTGTGCCGTCATCGCAGCGGTAGGGCAACCCGACCTCTTGGAGCTCGATGTAACCGCCGGGTTCGAGGTGGCTGCTTGGAGTGAGATTGTGTGCCCGATGAGCTTAAAGAATGTCGTGCTCAGGGGATATAGGGGGGACGCACTCAAATGCTTTTTTGATGAAATCCTCATAGGAGACGAGGCTCCCAGCAAGGACACGGGCGAATACGAAGTCAAAGGGATCGTTCCAGGTCCATTCTTTTTCGAGGTCATCGGCTTCGAAGGAGCAGTTGGGGGGGACACTGAGAGAGTCCATCAGTTCTATAGATCATAGGCATCAAGATGGAGGTGCTTGCAGTTTGGGCTGCACGGGACTCAGGTCTACGCCAATAACCTATGGTGACGGTGAGCTCAGGAGGCAGAGATTCCAAGGATGAGAATTACCTCCGCTTCAGGGTGCAAGTCGGCTGGGACGTTATCAGCAGAGTTACTCCATTTCTCTCCCTCGCAGAAACTTGACACAAGACTTACCATACTCGATAGCCCAGATGCCAGTGCCCGTACCTGAATCCAGAACGCGCTTGGCACCGTACTCCTTAGGACTCAAGGCCATCCGCCCACGGAGGGTGAGGAGCCACATGTTGTGCTGCAAATCTTGGCAGTAGATCCGGTCAGTGAAGATGACATAGTTTGCAAAAACGGCCTTACCAAGGCGGTCCAATTCTCTATCATCGTTTGGAAACGCATACTCTGATAACACAGGAGGCACGGAAAGGTCAGCAAGTCTGGGAAATACCGGAGCTTCACCGATTAACACTAACTTCCATCGCTTATGGCATGGTAGGTACGTCCATTCTCGATGCGCCAGTCGAGGACACTGGAGCGCAGCGAAGTGAGGTCATCTGTCTGAGGCTACAGAGAATGAGGCGATGCGCAGTTTAACTTCCCGAAGGAGGGATGTTTACCGCAGAGAGAAGCGACTCGGCGTCGACATCATCGGCAGCCTGTGGTCACCCATCAGCCCGGGGAGAGAAGATGAGGGAGCCTCATGAGTCGCACCAGCGGCTGCGCGTCGTCGTGCTGCTCTCTAGCCATTGTGCTTTTGCTCATGGAATGCTGAGAAAATGGTTTGATTAACGACGAAGGAGAAGATTGAAGGACAAATAACGAGAGGTGCAGACACGTGTGGTGCGGGGGATCTTGGCACCTGTTAGGAAGAATGAACAGACATATCCAACACGCTGCAGGAAGCCCACAGATCCCGTTGTCTGACTGGGTGAAGCATTTTACCCGCTGGGCTATAATTGGGCACCCAAACAACGCGGGGGAGCCCATGCAAGACGTGTAACAGGGAGCAGATTGGCTCGGGGCGTCACACACAAGCCATTGTGCATTTGTAGCCAGTTACTAGGGCCAGTAGGCAGAGGTTATTTCAGGCAGAACTTCTGCATGAGGTAGTAGAGGTACTTATCCTACATGTTGATTGCGCACAGATTTCCGAACAAGTGACACGCATCATGTCATATCTTTGTGTGAAATTGTATGGTATATCTTCTATGTCCTTGAGATTTTATGACCGGCTGTATATGCCTCTTCTGTGCTATTTGGAACCAATTAGAAGTTGCTTTCTGAGCCTGTGGCAATAGCTCAGCAGCCTTTCCAGCTGTTGCCACTATTCAACAACTTCATCTTTAGCTTAAATCCCTTTTCATTTCGCTGTAATTCCCATATATGATTATGAGTGCCTTGTTGATCAAGCTCTCGTCTACTCATCCCCGTGATACCCTCTCCCAAGCCTATTCCCAACCTTGTGAAATTCAATAGAATAAGGCTGGGGTCTGCAGCGTTTCCTTCTGGGCCACTCGTAAACACTCCGGGAACCAACCAAGATACCCATCATCGTTTTCACTTTCCATTCCAGGAATAGACCCAACTACCGAATGAAGAATGGAAAATCGCTCTTTTGAGGCACCTGCCATGTGACTCGTGTCTCATCTGGGGTTCTTAGAGGTATGCATCATTGCATTGTATTGACTGAATTGTAATAGTTAAGCTGTTTGCATATGTTGTCTTACACGGGTCGCGTTCACATTATGGGCTCGGGCCGAGAGACAGTCCAGGTGAACCGAGTTTCTGATATTTGGAGGCTAGTCACGATTCCGGTGAACGAGTTGACGCAAAGCCTTCATCGCAAACAACATGAATGGAGAATCTCTTTGTCACTGAGATAAGTACGTTGAGACGGAAATTTATATTGGCTAAGTAGGCTAGCACCTACACTCTGAGGCTCAGGCATCTTCACCTCCTACTTGTAGTCCCAGGCGGCACCTCTTTTTGTGCAAGTATCGCAACCACTCAGGCCAAAGAAATAGACTCCACACATAGGATGGGCGAGATGAGGAGAATACTGACCGTTTTTAAGAGATGAAGTTACAGATTTATCACCGCGAAGAGCGCGATCCATAACAGATTGTTACAGAGCTGCGTTGGACATTCCAGTCAACACTCAGAGATTGCCAACCCATGTCGCCACGCAGGAAGAAATATTTATGCAGGATCTCGCCGAGAATCTCCTCTCGAGGCTCTCGGATAAGAGCGAAACGTAAAAAACCACCCTTAATGGTCCGAAATTTCAGCCATCGGTCGTCTCGTTGTGAAATATGGCGAGCCGACCAATCAGAAGGGCCGATTTGCCCCGCGATGCGGCGCCTATGGCTCGACAACGAGACCAACCCTCCCTCCCAACAGGTTTAATCAGTGCCATTGATGAGACGGCTTGATTTGTAAGACCGAAATGAAGTTGCGCCGTCTTGGCACTCTTTGTGGAGGTCAGCGTAGAATCATGGCGACCATTCTTCATCCCGGTGGTTGAGTTGCGCCGCTGGTGACGGGTTAGTCTTGGCATGAGTTGGTTCCAGTTTGATGGTAGAATTCTGTAAGGGATGATCAAATTTATTGAGGGAATAGAGCTGGTATAAAAAGCCGTCATCTTCCAGTCAAAGGGCAATAGAAAATACCAATAGCACCCATCCGTGCAATCAACACTCAGCAACACACACTCTACCTTACCTCAAGCAAACGTCAAGAACACCATGTCTCATCTCAAGTACTACAACTATCTCCCTGCTGGCCAGTAGCTGAACGACAACATAGGATACAGCCAAGCCGTCCGAGTCAGAGACAGAATTGAATGCTCCGGCCAAGGTATGTATTCAGCCCTCTCCAAAAAGCATGACTATCAACTAAGACATGTTTTTGCAGGCGGTTGGAAGATGACCGACGAAGGGTCTTTCCTTTCTGGGGACTCCGTCTTTCCGAAAGACATCAAGGAACAAATCGACCAGGCCTTTGTCAATGTTGACGAGGCGCTCAAGGCGGCGGGCGGCAAGGGATGGGCTCAAGTCTTCCGGGTCAACACGTACCACACCAAGATCACGGCTGAGATTACGGCACATGTGGCGGCGAACTTCAAGAAGTGGATGCCGGATCATAACCCAATTTGGACTGAGATTGGCGTCGCTCAGTTGGGAGTTGAGGATATGCATGTCGAGATTGAGGTTATTGCCCACGACCCTGAGGGTGCGGCGGAGGCTAAGTGAGAGGGTGACAGTTTTGCTCTAGGAAATTATTCTGGTGATAACCAGTGTATCTAGATAATTATAACTCAGTTGCTACTACTACCTGGACTGTCACGTTTGCTGGCTTTAAGAAAGGCAATCCGCACATTTTCGCAATCGATATTTCGCCTGCACTCGGGTAGGTTGTAGGGATGAGGATTGGTGTGATAGCGAGGATATTCTTTGAGTTCTTATATGTAAAAACACTCCAAATACTAGCAGATTAAAACATTACAATTTGGCAATATACCTTCTATGTCCATCGAGAACATGATGGCGAAAGTGTGAAAAATAACATTCCTTAATTTTGGTGAGAATTCTGTAGGGTACGTAGTGGGGCTTGATGACTCAGCCAGCGCGTCATCAATTTACACGAAAGGAAAAAAGTAGTAGCGCGATTTCTTTCAGTCGCGATCGCCACCTGTTTTTCTTTCATGCGCTCCGACTTCGACCAGCCGCCCTTTGAACCTGTCGACACGTCCACGTAACGGAAACGAGCGTGCAGCATGGTTCGAAACAAGCCCAACAAGAAGCGAAACGACACTCGCGGACCTCGTAATGAGGACCGGTCGTATCGTCCGTCTCCCCCGCCTCGAAGTCGCCACCAGGAAAGCGATTCCTGGCGCCCAAACGACCGAAGACCCGATCGTCCTCCCCCGGATCAGTCTCGAGGCAACGACTACTATCGTCCTCGGGTGCCCAGCGGCGACTTCACCTTTCGAGTCGAGAAGCCAGCAGGCATAAGCAACAATTCTGGCGACACCTGGCCCCGAGAGAGGCGACCGAGACGCCTGCCGAAGAACAGAGGCGCCGCGGGGAGAAAATGGAAGCCACCGCCGCACCCTTCGGAACGAGCCTTGATTTCGGGAGCCACGGCGAACTTGCCCGAGGAACGCGTCGGCGATCTCGACGCGAGCAACAAGTATCGGAACGTGGATGAGCTTTCCGATGACGACGAGGAGGCTATGGACATTTCATCGTCGGAAAAGTCAAGGTCGGACAGCGAGGGGCCTTCCAAGAAGCGAGTGCGCACAGATGACAAAGACTGCACCGGAGACTCGGCTCCCAAGTGGTCCAATCCTGATCCATACACGGCACTTCCCTGCCCCGACGAGAGCCAACGCAAGAAGAAGGACGTGGTCAAGCTCATCCGCAAGGCCCGGTTGGAGGAAGCAAAACCTGCCGCCGCCACTGAGGCCGATGACTTCATTTCATTCCTTAGCGACGAGGAGGACGAAAGCGAAGATAGTGACGACGGAGCGCCTCCTCCGCCGACAGAACTGCCACCTCCACCGCCGCCCACGGCACCTCCCGCCGCTCCTCGCACCGATTTTCCTGCCGTGCCTCCTTCCGCGCCCTCGGGCCTCCGACCGTCCAACTCGCTGCCTGCTGTACCTCCCAGCAGTCTCCCCCCCAAGCCAGACCAAAGCGGTCCTTTGGGATCCCGCAAGCGCACCTCCGACGACGTCATCAAGCCGCCCGACTACGGTCAGCTGAAGAAGCCCAGCATGAAGGCGCCCAAGGGCGAGGTCCAGGCCAACTGGTTGCCGAAGGGAAATGAGGAGCCGTGTCCGTGGGCCACAGTCAACCACTCTGCCACGTCTGATATGGCATTTCGGTAAGTTTTGTTGGATTCAGACGCGACAAGACACTAACGCTCTGCAGCCTTCACAAAGAAGTGATGGACTTTTACCACTACGTTCGACCCCGTGAATTCGAGCAGCGCATTCGCGAGCACTTGGTGGAGAACCTGAAGAAAGCCATGAGACGCGACGGTCGGAACTTTGCCAGCGCGTCGGTCCATCCCTTTGGGTCCTACATGTCGGGCTTGTATCTACCCACTGCCGACATGGATTTGGTCGTCTGTTCGGCGAGCTACATGAGAGGAGGGCCACCCACGTACCTCGGCGCCAAGAGCTGGCTCTATAAGTTTCAGAAGCTGCTCGTCGCCCAACAGGTTGCGGAAGGGGGTTCCGTCGAGGTTATCGCCCACGCGAGGATCCCGCTGGTCAAGTACCTGGACAAGCTCACTGGCTTGAAGGTTGACATCTCGTTCGAAAACCTGGGTGGCGTTGATGCCATCGACACGTTTCTGCGGTGGAAGGAGTTGTACCCTGCCATGCCCATCCTTGTCACCGTCATCAAGCACTTTCTGCTCATGCGTGGCCTCAACGAGCCCGTCAATGGTGGCATTGGCGGCTTTTCGGTTATTTGCCTGGTGGTCAGCATGCTGCAGCTCATGCCTCAGGTGCAGAGTAGGAGTCTCATCCCGGAGCATCATCTCGGCGAGATGCTCCTTGAGTTTCTGGACCTCTACGGTCGGACTTTTGACCACAAGAAGAACGCCGTCTCCCTCAGAAGACCCATCGGGTACATTCGAAAGGTAAGCGAATCTCCATGGATGACGAGTGTGTACTAACCGTCAATACCAGAACGACGTCTCGAGCTTTGCATACAAGAACACTGATCGACTATCCATCATCGACCCGAACAACCCGGCCAACGACATTTCTGGTGGCTCGTCTAATATCAACATCATCCTGGAGCAGTTCGATGCCGCCTTCACAGCGCTTCGCAAACGCATGGACGAAGTGAGAAAGGACCCCTCCTGTGGAGGCATCCTCGATGTGATTCTCAAGGGCGACTACTCTTCCTTCCGATCGCAACGAAACTATCTCAGACATGTTCATGAACTACAGCTTGGGCCCTGCCGCGATTGAGGAGGTGCAAACCCCCAAGGCCTTGGTCACGTCCACAACGATGTCGAGTTTGACCATGACAAAAGTTTTAGACGAATGGAATCGATACCCGCGAGAAGATATGCTTTGATGAAGGAGTAGACTTGTTATGTTTTCATTTCTTTTTGGGGGCTCGGATGGACACGGATCTGTAAGGGGAAGAGTGATGACGATGGGGTTGACTTGGAGCGTGGAGGCTTCGAGGCCGTTGCTCTTTGGGAGGTTCACTGTTTTCATCTATCACGGATCACGATCCAAGGGCCCAGTGGCTGCAATTCATCTATTCACAGTTTCCGTACTAACGCTCGCAGTGACGATCCTGGCTTTGCGCCTGCTCACGACGTGAGACGCCGATCTGGCGTCGGGTATGCTGACGATTCTTTGTAGGTGTTGACTACTTGCTTCCTCACCGGGCCTTGGCCGTTTGTGATGACTGGAAGGGTGACTTGAGTGGCTTGGCCACACCTTTTCCTCACTGCTGTCTCTGCTTTACGCAGGGTTGTGGAGAGGAAGGTATGGTCGGTGGTCGGGGCGAGGCATGCCAGTTGCCGAGGACTTTTATTCATGTGAATCACAGTGCTTTGGCCGGGTTTTCTGGTTGCAAGTTGCAGCGTGCTTCATGTACCTGTCTAGCGAGAAAGGACCCGGAGCGTAACGTTGCACCGACACAGTGACAGGCTCATGCTCTGTCCCCCCCCCGGTCTGCTGTCACGAGGAGTCCGGTTTCCAAGGCGCAAATGCCGGCTTGGAACAGCTCATCCCCAGACAAGGTAAATTAGAGGCCGTAAGGTTACTGGGAGGATCCGGAGGGGGGATGATGCAGAATCCTTCGGGTGCAGGGCCGGAGTAGAGCAGGAGCTGCGTGGTTGGTGAGGTGGGAGAGGACGTGGGTGCGTTGTGCAAGGGGGAACGGAGGATTGCTCGGCGCTACTTTTGGGAGGGAGGGATTAGGCAGTTGTGGGAGAAGCTGGATATTTGCGATGGGTATGTAGCACGGAGCTGGACAGTTTGGTGATTGTGGTTGCACTCGTGCTGTTTCTGGAGATGAAGTTGCCGGCCTGAACCACATGGCCGCGAAAGACAGAGCAGCTTCACCCGTCGGAAACGTCTTGTAGTTTGATTCAGTGGAAGCAATGACAACCCCGGCGGCCAAACCACAGGGACGATGCTTATGTTCCCCTAGTGCCGCCGATCGTGCGGGGAGACCAGAAGCCAGGGGTCGAGCCGGCATCCGAGTTGCGATAATCGTACTCCCTTTTCGTATATGACCCTATCGCTCGGAGTTTAACCAGTTGACCATGGGCCGAGAAATGCATCAGTTGCAGCAGGAGTACATACAGACATGGCCTTCCCCTCGATTTACTTGACTAATAAGCCCGTGAAGCTATCCCTACTTGGAAGGAGAAACTGCCGTTCATTCTCGGATGTCGGACGGAACGGCTTTCTGATGGGTTGCTCATGTCGTACTGGACATCTGTCTGCATCGCGTGCTTCGGCACGGTATCACTCGGTGCAACACCGTCCTGTTGGGATACTGAGCATCTTTACTGCTTCTTGCCTCACCCAGCCGAGAGAACAAGCCAGGTCCCCGAGAAAATGCAACCCATCCGACGTTGCAAGTCGGGCCGGCCTGCTGGTGGTCGTGTGCGCCGTGGGGATCAGATTCCGAGCTTGTGTCCTCCTAGCATGTTTTCTGGTGAGTCTGCAGGCTGATTGCTGTTGGGGTATATCTTCTGGGGGACTACATATGGTAATGGCTGGGACTGCGTCTTTTGTATCACCATGACGCTGGAAAGCTGCTTTGCCACCAGACATTTAGACTTTGTTTGACTAGAAGCATCATCACAATGTATCAAGCATCAAACGTCTACTTCATCTGCGCCTTTGCCTCCATAGGTCTGTCACCTCTTCTCTTCCACCAGAGACTCTCCCAACAGCAAACTCTACTCCAAGCCCATGGAAAGTTGAAACGCTGACACCCCCCAGGCGGAGGCCTCTTCGGCTTCGACATCTCGTCCATGTCGGGCGTCCTCGGCACGCAGGCGTACAAACAATACTTTGACAACCCCAAGTCGTACCGCCAGGGCGCCATCACGGCGTCCATGCCCGCCGGGTCGCTCGTCGGGTCGCTCGTTTCGTCCTTTTTGGCCGATCGCTTCTCGCGCAGGACGGCGCTGCAGATTAGTTGTGTGTTGTGGGTGATTGGGAGTATTATACAGACGGCTGCGCAGAATGTTGGGATGTTGTGTACGGGGAGGGTTATCGCTGGGTTGTGCGTGGGAATTGCGAGTTCGGTTGTGCCGGTTTATCAGGTTGGTTGACTGTCGTGGATGAATCGGGAGACAGAGTACTGACTTGTATAGTCTGAGATTGCACCCAAGCAGATTCGAGGACGAGTCGTCAGGTAAGCGATGCTTCATAAGAACCAACCACAAGAAGTTGACCGATCCAACCTATAGCTTCCAACAATGGGCCATCACATGGGGCATCCTCATCCAATACTTCATCCAATACGGCGCCGCCGAAGGCATCGGTAAAGGCCCCAACGACAAGAACCAACCCACTGCCGCCTTCCGCATCCCCTGGGGCGTGCAAATGGTCCCCGCCGTGATCCTCTTCGCCGGCCTCTTCTTCTTCCCATACAGTCCCCGCTGGCTGGCCACGCAGGACCGCTGGGAGGAAGCCCTGCGGACGCTGGCGAGGCTGCACGGAAAGGGGGACGTGAATCATCCTCTGGTTCTGGCACAGTATCGCGAGATTGAGGATGCGCTGAGGTTTGATCGCGAGGAGGCGGCGAGTAGCTGGACCGCGCTGGTCGAGACGCGGATGGTGAAGAGGGTGGTGTTGGGATGCTCGATTCAGATGTGGAGTCAGCTGTGTGGCATGAATATCATGATGTGTGGGTTTTTCCGAGACGGATAGGCTGGATTGTGCTGATGAGGTGCAGATTATATCGTGTACATCATGGAGGGCGCTCAGATTGCTTCTCCTTTGCTGACGGCGTCTATCCAGTACATCATCAACGTCGTGTTGACACTCCCGGCTATTCTGTTCCTCGACAAATGGGGGAGACGACCGTCGTTGGTGATTGGATCCTTCCTCATGATGTCATGGCTCTTCATCTCAGGTTAGTGGAGGAAGATACTCGATAGTCCGACAGACGATATGTCTGACTGAGTCTTTGAGGATTTGACCAACTCTCTAACTCTCTGAAGGCGCCCTCCAACAATACTACGGCCAGCCCAATACCGACGAAACAAAAACCGACAACAACAAGGACATTAGTTGGATCGTCAACAACAACCGCCCTGTCTCCTCGGCCATCGTGTCGTGCTCGTACCTCTTCGTCGCCACCTTTGCCACTACCTGGGGCCCGACGTCGTGGACGTATCCCGCCGAGATCTACCCAGGAAAGATCCGTGCCAAGGCCGTGTCGCTGAGCACGGCGACCAATTGGTTCTGGAACATGGTTTTGGCCTTTGCCGTGCCGCCTCTTCGTAAGTAGATACCCAAGCAAGTCTACTTGGGTTGTCGCTAACGTCTCGGCCACAGTTTGGAACATCAAGTAAGAAACTTATTCAACTGTAGCTATAGCTCATAGATCACTGACAGTTCGCAGCTACAGGATGTACTACGTCTTTGGAGCCTGTACGTTCCCTCACCCCTGGGCAGTTGAATCAACTAACAACTCGACAGTCAACGCCGCAGCGTTCATCCACATGTTCCTCACCGCCTACGAAACAAAGGGCTACACGCTCGAGGAAATGGACGACGTGTTTGACTCGGGTATCCCCGCGTGGAGGGCGCACACCAAGACGAGCAGACTGGAGGCTCTGGAGAAGGAGATTGAGCAGGGTAACCTCAAGGTGGCTGCTCCCGGGGTCCAGACCACTCAGGAGGTTGCATAATGGCAGTTACTGTTATTGGACATAGGGATGTAGGGGGTAGATGCTGGTGGATTTTCCGAAAGGGGGGATTGAGATTGTTGAGCTCTTGAGAGGGGCGTGGATGGGGGCCGAGAGCGCCAAAAGATGAAAGGTCGGTGATCTTTTACTTCTTTATTGACATAGCACGTCTATTTTGCTTTTTCCAGACTACATCTTGAACCACTCATGCTCCAATGCGGAAGCAGCACTCAGGCAATTATCCGGATCGTACCGCACAGCTTTCCCAAAAGGACAGTGCAGACAGGGCAACACTGGAACATCTTTTCGGCTACGATAGGTGCATATTTTATTTCGTCCATCACTTGAAGCTCCCGAGTTACACTGCTGTTTCTGTTCTTAATGACCGCATTCTAAAGTCTGGGTAACGGCAGTGAGCACCTCCATCAATTGGCGTGACTGGACAAAATTTTAAATTGCACTGCGAAAAAGCCAAAGAGACATTCTCCAGTCGTACAAAGCAGACCATTATATGTCATGGATGTGAGCGTCTCTGACTGTCACCTCGTGCTCTCTCTCTCACTTTGAGATATAATAAGCCGTCTTAGCTTGAGCAGTACATGTTTCACCAACACCTCACCGATTACTTCACATAATGCCTTTCATAATAACAGAGGCTCGACGGGGCTTCTTCTGTTGACGAATACCTTATACATTAAGTTCATTAACCAAGCAATGCTCTGCAAAATGTATATGCTACGCGTTGGAAGGGAAAATGTGGTGGAATTTATATACCCCTACTCTCTAGGCAGCCATATAATACAGCTCACTGTTCAGCCTTCCGAGTTATTCAAAGTACCTACCAATGGCCGTGCGCTAAATAAGGTACCAGTAAGTACCCAGCGTTGACCACGAGGCTCCGAAGCACTGCAATTTTAGCCTCAGCAGAGCATATTTGCATCTACAGTCCTACAAATCGTCGGATTTCGACTGGGAATAAGTTTAGCATCCCCGTACGGATACATACGAAATAATTACATATAACTCGCCTGATAACCGGGCTGGCCTTACTGACTTAAACGAAAAGAGAATGCGTGTAATTAGAAAGAGTAATTTGTTTGCTCAACTTATTGATTTCACTTCTGGAAATGGTACAGTGTATATTGCGGCTGGGGTATCGATCAACGAAGTCGCGTCCTGTCTTAAAGCGGGTGAATTCAATATCACGAAACTAACCGAACCTTGCTTTTCACCTCTTTCAGGGAGAATAAACCATTAAAACCCAGCAATGAAGTGTCGAGTTGTTTGATGCACGACAATAAGACAGGGCTCACATTGTTGACGCAGGATCATCACCAGATTTGCCTCAACCATTTCCAGCGTCCCAACATGAACGGATAGGGCTGTGCTTCGCATCTGCGAGTGGCATTTGTATTTTGCAGCCTTAACGTTGCGGGACTCGTTCTCTAGTCGACCCTTAGCCTCGGGAATCTCGATCAGATCGTAGGACTGCGACCAACAGACGTATAAGCTTTGCAGAACGAGATCGGTCCCTCCACCGCATCGAAGCGACGCCAATGGCCGCCCTTCTCGTCATGTGATGATGGCAAACAACCGAACAACAAGTTGAACCAACAGCTAACCACCCATGTTGAGGCTCAACAAAGTGGATGAATTACTTGATCTACCTAAGGAACTGTGCTTATCAGTCATGCTTCGCCTCTGAACAGAACCAGCCACTGGCAGCCAGGTCAGAAGCGAGATATTGTATGTAGGTAAAGAACGTAGAATACGACATTAGGTAATTAAAGGAACCAAATCTTACCCATGCCCCTAAAACGGCCTTTCAAACCCCGTTGGCAGCCGTTTCAGGAAATGCAGGGTCTCGCTGCCCAAACCGGCCCAAATCCCATGAACCAACAACACAATACTCCCAAGATTTATCCCTAAGCCGGACCCCTAATTGGTCCAACTACGCATACGTGGTCTCGTGACAAACATAACAAGACAGGCTAAAAATCGACGGCACGTCATCAGATGTCTGCGAGACTGGCGACTCGCTCGACGTGAATCCATATCAGACCAACTCCTCCAGCTTAAATATCACGTACATGACGGTGGCCGCGTTTCCCGGCAGCTTGAAGCCCGTCTCGGCAAAGTACAGCACGTCCTCGGGCTCCCACTTGTCGTCCTCTGCGCCGGCGAAGCGGATGGGCACGGGGCGTTCAAACAGCGGCACGGCCACGCCCAGCCAGTCGTCCTGCACCTTGAGGGCCGTGGTGTTTTCGGTCCGGTACGCCTCTATCCTGTAGTCCTCGGGGTTCTTGACCTTTCTGCCAAAGACGCGGCGGGAGAGGAGGACTGACTTTACCTAGACGCGTGACCCCATCAAATGAGCGAGTTGGACATTAAAAAACAAGAGACCACGAAAAAAAGGGCTGACCTCGTTTTGCACAGAGTCCCATAGGTTCTGGCATTCGGAAATGGAGCCAAAGTCGTATCTACGTAGGTCCTTGTACGGGGTGTGCTGGGGAATCATGGGCACGATTTCCACGGCGGCGGCCTTGCGGAGGCGCCTCGAGGCCTTGTTCATGGTGAAGAAGCCGTACTGGAGGTACGGGTACGACCGGTGCGATGTGCCGTCGGCGTCGGTTCTGCACGCGACGCTCAGCGTGTGGCGGTCGTAGTCGGAGAGGCGCCGGTGTTGAGGCATCTCCGTGCCTTTGGGCCTGGGCGTGACTTTCTTGTTGGACATTTTTGGAGAGAGGGGAGGGAGGGGAGTCCACCGTTGTACGGTTGGGACTTGGTTATCTCGGAAATAGATGTGCCTGAAAGATGTCGATGTTCAAACAAGCAAGGCCCGGAACTCAGCCACCTTTTCTCCCTTGGCCACGCTATCCATTGTCCGGCCGGTCGATGAGATGCCTGAGGCATTAAAAACCGACGGCCTACAGAAAAAAGTTGCTTTGGGGGGGGGGTAACAAGTCGTTTGTGTGAGACACCAACACGAGAGACGCCACGTACGTTTTTCTCATTTGTGCAATTCGTTCAGGCATTGCCTATAAAAGAAGGCATTAATTACATGTTTCGGGAGACCCATTAATTAAACGCAGAGGGAGCGATTTAGTTTAATTAAGTCGTCCGACTTTATGGTTGAGAATGACTGGGTCTTATCCGCATTGCCGGGAGGGAAGGGATGGGCGATGGATGATGGGACTTGGGTGGTGGTGTAATGAGATGTGTGGGAGATGCCGAGAATAATAACCACGTTGTACAAGCAAACACCCGATAGATGGAGAGGCCTAATCATAAGCGAGGCATGCGGGGATCCTACGGCAGACCTGCAAAGTCGGCTGTGCATGGACTACAGTGGTGTAACTGCTTGGCTGGCTGCTGGGAGAAACTTCTCCTTATTCATGCGGTATTCATGCGGTTTAATGCTGTATACGGTAAGGCTGCCCATGTCCTAAATTGGGCTTTCTGGCAGTTAACTAGATCTCTATCCGTGCTATTATGTTGGACACTTACTATGAGTGTAATCCAACTCCCTCGGAACTCCTTCAACATGACAACTTCTAGCCCCAATGGCGGGGTTATTTGGCTCCTCTTGACGAATCATCACCTCTTCGCTTTGCGACATCCGGTTGCACGCTGACGACAGTCCCATATCGGCTCCCACTTTGCGACTCGACTCAAAAGAGTTAAAGCCGGTATCGCACTTACAAGATATAAATCAAGACACCAGAATGAAGCCACCACACCTAATTTCTGAGTCTTCTGACCAACTCCAGCTTCGCCAACATGTCAACATCAACAACCACCACCCTCTTCTCCCCCCTCCCCATCGCCAATGGCCGCATCGTCCTCTCCCACCGCGTCATCATGGCACCCATGACACGCAACCGCGGCGTTTCCCTCCCAGGAACTGATCGAGTCTGGCTCCCTGACTCCCTCGTGGCCAAGTACTACACTCAACGCGCCTCCCCTGGTGGCCTCCTCATCACCGAGGGCATCCCCCCTTCTCTCGAAGCCAGCGGCATGCCCAACGTGCCTGGGCTCTTCCACGAGGCCCAAGTGCAGGCCTGGAAGGAAGTCGTCCGGGGCGTGCACGAAAAGGGCGGGTTCATCTACGCGCAGCTGTGGCACGCGGGGAGAGCCACCATTCCTCAGTTTACGGGCCAGGACGCGGTGAGTGCGAGCGCCGTGCCGTGGGAGACGGACGAGAAGTTTCCGTTTCGCACGCCTGAGGGGGAAAAGGTTGCGTATCGGGATCATCCGCCTGTGGCCATGACGGAGGCGCACTTTGCGAGGACGACGGCGGATTTTGTCGAGG
The DNA here is from genome assembly GCA_024115155.1 of Thelonectria blattea. Taxonomy (NCBI): domain Eukaryota; kingdom Fungi; phylum Ascomycota; class Sordariomycetes; order Hypocreales; family Nectriaceae; genus Thelonectria; species Thelonectria blattea. Next base: position 17,219 of record JAMQMW010000223.1, read on the forward strand.
CGGCTGAGGCTGCTATTGAGGCGGGATTTGACGGGGTCGAGATTAATGGAGGGAATGGGAACCGTGAGTGATCTTGACGTGCCTAGCAAGTCTCGTAGTGACACGACAAGTTCTCGATCAATTCCTCCACTCAAACCTCAACACGCGAACAGATTCCTACGGCGGTTCTCCCTCTGCCCGTACCAAATTCCCCCTTGACCTCATCGCTGCCATATCCGCCGCAATCGGTCCCTCCAACGTGGCCATCCGCCTTGAGCCCGCCGGTCTGTACCAAGGAACTTACGGCGCCGAGCGTGTCGAGACCTGGAGCCACCTAGCTCAACAACTAGCAACCAGGTACCGCGGCGATGACAAGCTCTCGTACGTGCACTTCATCGAGCCGCGCTTCGACCGGATCGAAGCCGAATCAGACCGGTTCAACAAGACTTGGAGTCTCCCGAGCGTGTCCAACGAGCCGTTTCGTGCCATTCTCGAAGACGTGGGGATTCCGTGCTTCAGCTGCGGCGGGTGGAATGGCGAGAACGCGGCGGACGCGTTGCGGGCAAAGTGGGATGGCGTCGTGTTTGCCAAGTGGTTCGCGAGCAACCCCGACTTGCCCGAGAGGTTGAGGCTGGGGAAGGAGTTGCATGCTTATGATAGGAGTCGGTTTTACGGCAGTTGGGATGGGGCGCGGGAGAGGGGGTATGTGGATTATCCTACGTGGGAAGAGGAGGAGAAGGGAAAGGCGGATGGGGTGTAGGGGGCGGCTGCTGTACTACAACTTTCATGTTGACGAGGGGGTTGGTGAATTGAAGCAGTCATTTCTCTGCTCTCAATGTTAGACATTTTTACCATCTTAGTGGCCAGGCCGGAAGACGCTTTCAGACAAGTCGGTTTTACGCTCTTTCCATGCCGTCCGGAATTGCCTTTGGTTGAGTTTGTGAGTCCGTAATGATGAGTATAGCATTAACTACTCATTTCTCCTCATGCTTCAAGACCTATAGCTTCAGCCTCCTGTCGGGTGCGTTACTTTACATTTATGTAGCATTTTAATAGCATACATTGTCTGCCAACGAACAATTCAAGCACGGAATTATATGCAAGAAAATATGATCATATAAGAGCCTATAATCTCCTACAAGACATTTACAGCCCAAGATAAGCCAATAAACTCCTGAATCCTGACCGAGGTCAACATCCTTACCTTGCTCGATGACTAAGCTGTTCAGCGAAACATGCCTCGGCACGCGCTGATCTCCGCGCCATGACAATTCCTTTTCTTGTTCATCTTACATGTGAGGGGAAGAAGTCGCTGACTTGGATAATCCATCTTTCAAAAATAAAGAGAATCATTGAATTATCATTGAGTTATCAACGCCCGGCAGTCAATCCTCACAAAAAGGCGAACATGGAGGTATCCAACTTGTTTTCAGTCAAGGTGAGCACCAAATACCCCTAGATGCAGCTTGACCTGACTAACCCCCCCCCTAGGACAAAGTCGTGCTCGTGACGGGCGGCGCAAAAGGAATCGGCCTCATGATCTCTTCGGGTTTCATCAAGAACGGCGCCCGCGTCTACATTTCGTCTCGCGACGCCGCCACTTGTGAAAAGGCTGCTGCTGAGCTGACCGCCCAGGGCAAGTCTTTCGCCCATTCCCGCGATATCATGAATCCATCTCACAGGCTGACACCATCATAGGCCCCGGAACAGCCATCGCACTCCCGGCTGACCTCCAATCCCTCGACGCGTGCAAAGCTCTCGCCGCCGAGCTCACCAAACGCGAAGAAAAGCTGCACGTGGTAGTGCACAACAGCGGTGCAGCCTGGGGCGCCTCCATCGAGACCTTCCCCGACGAGGCCTGGACGAAGCTCCTGACGCTCAACCTCCAGCGCGTCTTCACCCTGACGCAGCTGCTCCTCCCTCTCCTCGAGGCCGCGACGCCGTCCGTTCCAGCCGGAGCACCAGTTAGCGACCCGGCACGCGTCATCAACATCGGGTCCATCGACGCTCTGCGCGTGCCGGTGCTGAACAACTTTGCCCACAGCGCCGCAAAGGCAGGGTTGCACCATTTGAGTAGGCACTTGGCGACGGTGTTGGGGCCAAAGGGGATTACGTCTAATACGATTGCGTGCGGGCCGTTTCCGAGCAAGATGATGAAGTTTGCGCTGGAGACTATGTGGGACGATATTCGCGAGATGAACCCGCTGTCTCGCATTGGTACGCCAGAAGATATCGCGGGGACGTGTTTGTTTCTGGCGAGTAGAGCTGGGTGAGTTGATTTGTGTTTCTGATTGATGTGAGATTTGTGCTGACTTGTGCAGGGCGTGGTGCAACGGCGCTACTATTGCGTTAGACGGAGGACATTCACTCATGTCCAAGTTGTAAGACGAGCGAAAAGGGAGCTTGTAGACCTACTCTAGAACATAACTGCATGTATATCAGAACTGGCTGTAAGAATCGAACCTTGCACTAACAATATAAGGAAACTGGTGATTGTGTCGAAGCTGATGTCGACTTGTCGAGATGGAACAACGTCCAAGGGGCAGCATCATGGTTGAGCTGCTTCTGCAGCTGGGATGAAGGACTCCATCTATACAACAACTCCCCTTGAGGCTCATTAAAACTTGGAAATAACAGAAAAGTAACCTCTCACGTCAACATCAAACTCCTCCCCGTCCGATTCACAACCACCCTCCACAAACTCGTCTTCCTATTCGCCCCCGGCGGCCCCTCCCCCCAAACATCCAACAACACCCTAAACCCCGTCCTCACGCCCTCAATCCCATACACCTCGACCTGCTCGTACCACCGCCTAAACCCGTCCTGCAACTCCCCATCAAACGCCTCGCTCGCGGCAATAAAAGCCGGCCAGTACAGCGGCGCCGCGAGCGTGTACGTCTCCGTCTTGATGCGCTCGATGGCCTCGACGTGCTGCAGGACCGCCCGCACGTAGGGCTGCAGGTAGCGGTGGCCGAGGAGGCGTATGTGCTGCGCGAAGTAGATGATGACGGCGTTGTGGAAGGCTTGGGTTTGGTGGCGGATGATGGTCGAGTTGGTGCTGTTTTGGTCGGGGAGCCAGTGTTCGAGTTCGTGCTCGAATTGTTTGTCCATGATGCAAGTTTCGAGGTCGTCGCATTCTTTCGAGAGGTGGTCGGGGACGAGAATGCTGGGGTTCTGTTCTCGGGCTTCGGTGACTTGGCCGATGAGGTGGACGGCTTTGGCGAGGAGGACGAGGAGTTTCTGGGGGACGCCGTAGATGGATTCGTATGTGACCATGCGAGCTACCGAGTCTGGCATTAAGGATGTTGCAGGTGCGCATTCGTCGTCGGCGGGTGGAGGGACTGCGGCTCGAGTAGATTTCACGGGGGCTGAGGATTCGTCAGGAGTTGAGTTCATGTTTTCCACTCGAGCTGTCTCTGTGCGCGGTCCGAGAGCTGTGCTTTCATATATGGTACGCAGGTAAAAGTATATCCGATGTAGGGCGCGGGCCTTGGTTGAGTATTTCGTCTTCCAGTTTCTTGCGTGCGCCATGAGACGCCAGGCCCCGTCGAGATGGAGGCCGCAGGTGTCTAGATGTCCTGACATTACCTGTACAATGTTAGAGGCGAGCTTGGTCAAGTTAGATTTGTGGTGCGTACGTTTATGGAGATCATGGACAGCATCGTCGCCAGAAATTCCTTGTACTTTGGCTTCGGTTCCGTGTAAAAGTCATTCTCAACCGCATCCTTCAAGAGATTAACCGCCTTGCTCCGAAACCACGACGCCTCACTCGCCCACTTCGCAGCTTCCTCCTTCCGAGCCATGGACTTGTTATCGTTGGACAAGTAGAACGCGCTTATCGACAACAAGGCATTCCGCAACGCGCCCTGTATCCTCGACGTCGAGCCCGTAATGGTCAGCTCGCCGACGCTCTGCAGCGCGCGCGGTAGGTGAATCGTCTTCCAGGGACTCTTCGCATTATCAATGACGCAGAAGAGGCGCACCACGCGGTTCACGTAGTGCGACATGAGAAAGCGCTCTTGCTTGGTCAGGGGGGATTCCAGCGGTGATCGCGGGATCGAGCGCGTGAGCCAGGCATCGTGATGCAGGGAGGGACTCGGGGGTTGTAAGTCAGTGACGTCTTTTTGGCGGTTCTCGCCAAAGTCTATGGGAGCTGGGAGTGCGTTTGTGAAGTCTCCCGAGGTGAGAGGCGGAGTGGAAAAGTCAAAGGCGTCGAGGGAGTCGGAGCCCAGGAGCTCTGATGGACTGATGGAGTCGAGAAAGACGGCCACGGGGAGGATGTCGGAAATGTTGAGAGGGTCGGAGGGCTCGAGTTGTTCGATGAGATGATCCGAGTCTGGGGAGGAAAAGGAGAGAGACTGGTCGTCTATTATGGGAGGGCTCGCAGCGATGCTGGTTGAAGACTGCACTGCAGTTGCGCTGGCAGGGGGGTATGCAGTCTCAGAGCCAAAGACGCCGAATCCGTCCAGAAAGAGCGAGTCTGAGCCACGTTTCTCCGGATCCAGGGCGTCAATGGACGTGAGTATCTGGTCAATCTCGTTGCACTGCAACACCGACCGTATAGGCTCTGTCCCCGAGTTAGCCCCTCTACACTTCCTATAGAACAAGTTGAACAACTACATACCAATCGAAATCTGACTCCTCTGCGACTTGGCTCGAGGCGCACCCGGCGGTAGATCGAAACTCCCGCTCGCAGGCCCCGTCTGAGGCTGCACCCAATGAAGACGGATAAAGTATCCCTGACACTCGAGGTTCTTGACGCGGCACTGACGACACGCGGGCCGCTGCTCGTCGCACTTGACCTTGCGGCCGCGACAGGTCCAGCACCCGGTGAATGTCTTGCTGTGTTTCCGGGGTTGGTAACCCGGCCGAGAATGGAGGGACATGGCGAAGAGGGAGCAAGTGTTGTGTGATGATGCGGGTTTCGAAGAGACTCTCTGAAGTATGTAGTTGCGAGGGGAAATTTCTAGCGAAGGCAAAGCATCGCTGAATGGATATGTATGGGACTCGAGACATGGAGGTTCATACCCGCGGGGGGGAGATAACGCACTGGAATCACGTCGAGTTCCATTGGTTCGGGGGCATTCCCGCTGTCGTTGTTCCCCCGCTGGTCCACTAGGGTCTCCGTTTGGAACGAAGTGGAGGGGTGTCATGGCTCGTGCCGGCTTAAAGAATGAGGAAGTTGACAGCGAGAATAGAGCGGTAGAGCTGCTAGGCCGGTCGGCGAGCTGGAAGAGGCCCGGCCGCGGAGTGCCCGGTGCGATGGTGGTGATGGTCTGGAGGCTGTCCCGGGCGTGAACTGCCTGGTTCTTGAGATATGGTTGGACTGGAGGATATTTATTCATAAGTGCTTGACCGTCGCTGACTCGTTGTGGGAGATAAGAGAGATGGAAATAAGATCTGACAGCTGACGACGAAGAGATTGATCTGAGGCTGCAGCTGAGAATGGCGTCGATTAAAAAGAGTTGACCCTAAGAATTTGGGGTGTCCGTGTTCAGGCGAGAACACGAATCGCGAGTCCATGACTAGATGTATTTCACGAGTATGGCCATTTATCTGAAAGCAATACCCTCAATTCCGATGTCCACACTCAGTCTGGTGGCATGTTGTCAAACCGTCTCCTCATCTTCTCCAGTTCCTGGCCTGTTACCCCAATTCAGCCCCTCTCCACAATCGTCATCAATTCATGCGGCTCTTGATGCAGTTCCCCAGGGTAATAAGGCGGGATGAGTTCAGGTGCACCCAAAAACAGAGTCACGCTTCACTACGTCTCCATGCTTCTCCTAGTCATTCCTTCTCAACACTCAGTCTCGACCATGGTCAGCTCGGCATGCAAAGGCCCGGCGCAAGGTCCGGTGTGGGTAGAAGCGAAATCGGACTAGATGCCGGCCGGTCACTCAAAACGTGGCATGGAAGCCGTAGAAGAAATGGAAGCGCAGCTCGGATCCGAACAAGACGTGATGCCAACACCACGTTAAGCCGAACTATTGCGCCCCCTCCCTTGTCGAGAATGCCTCGTGACGGTAGTAGCTAGCGATATCTCGTCGATTGCACGCCTAATCATGGGTGTTGGAGATGGTCTGGACGGATAACCGCGGGCTTCTAAGATAGTGTCTCCAGCGTGGAGGGGCCGTGACGCCAAATTAGGAAGGCTTCCTCGATGGCATCTGCGGTTGGAAGAATGATAAATCAGCTTCACGAGGGCGCTTCGTGATGATGGTAAACTGGTTTCTCATTCATCACTCATTCGCACAAATTCTCAGAAATGGCCAACCGCGGGCGCACTCTCGATCCCCAAGTCTTCAGCTTGGATGACCTCAAGAGACTTGGCTCAGCCAACCTGTCCAAGAGTGTAAGAGGTACGATGCCAGAGATGAAATGGATACATAATTAAGTTTATAAAAACTAACAAGAAAACAGACTACTACAATGAAGGTGCTATGGACCTTATTACGTGAGACCCAACACATCAACTTCAAGCAACCATCTAACACATTCAGCCTCCGGGACAATGAACACGCATACGACCGTTATCGAATCAGACCGCGCGTTCTCCGAGACCTCACCAACCTCGACCCGAGCACGACCTTCCTCGGGACCAAGGTGACTTTTCCCTTTGGCTTCTCGCCCTCAGCCATGCAGAAAATGGCCCATCCCGACGGCGAGGTGGCCACTTCGCGAGCGGCCGCGGCGGCGGGCATACCCATGGGACTGTCGTGCTATTCCACCACTGCGCTAGAGGAAGTTGTCGCGGAGTCGAAAGGCAATCCTTACGGGATGCAGTTGAGTTTGTTGAAGAACAAGGATGCCATGATCAAAATGGTCAAGCGCGCAGAAGGTATGCTCCCAGGCTCTGACTTGTGGCTTGCACATGCTGACTTGCACAGCTGCTGGCTTCATGGCCATGTTTTTGACGCTGGATGGACCGTGGTTGGGTCGCAGGTTGAACGAGTACCGCAACTCGTTTGGCGTCCCCAAGGGGATGGAGTATCCGAACTTGTTTCCCGGGGTTGATGTGTCCAATTTGGTCGACTCTGGCGATGAAATGGCATATGGTGAGCCCCTTGGTCGTAATCTACCTCCCTAGCTATTAAGACTGACCCTCGTAGACGACTCGATCGAATGGAGCACACTCGTCTCCTTCTTCCGACAACACACGAACATGCAGCTCTGGGGCAAAGGAAGTACGTGGAACCCCTTTCCCAACCCCGGGCCAATACCGCTCAGCTAACTCTTCCCAGTCTACACCACTGAAGACGTCGAACTCGCCATCAAACACGGCCTAGACGGAATCATCATTTCCAACCACGGCGGCCGCCAACTCGACAGCACTCCCGCGACGCTCGACATCTTGCGAGAAGTTGCGCCTGTTGCCAAGGGGCGTATCCCTATTGCCGTCGACGGCGGTATTCGTCGCGGAACGGATATTTTCAAGGCCTTGGCGCTCGGGGCGGACTTTTGTTTTGCTGGACGGCCGGCCCTTTGGGGATTGGCTGTGAGTGATTCCGTTTGTGTGTTAATGTGTAGACTGACCTTGGATAGTATGATGGGGAACGCGGTGCAAAGTTGGCGATTGATATCCTGTACGATGAGTTTGTGACCTGCATGGCCTTGGCTGGGTAAGTCGAATCGTGTCTTTCCTGACTCGGAATAATAAGCAAGCTAATGACCTGTGTAGAACACGCAATGTGTCGGAGATTACGAGAGCCCATTTGTCCATTTTGCAACCAGACGGCCTGCTTTCGAAGCTGTAGAGTATAGATTAGACGTGTTAGAATAGGGGTTTAGAGTACAGGTAGAACAAATCGGGTATTACTGTACAGTCAATTTATATCAGTTTATTGTGATGTAAGGTTCTATGTGACTTAAATGCATTAGAGATCACTCGAGTACCCCGACATTCAGGTCATTGGTATATGACAATCGGCAATGACAATGAACATGAAGCTCGCTCCATGCGATTGACAACACGCCACGTTCCGACCAGAGACAACGCTACATAGGGGTTCCAAGCACGCTTCACAGAGAGAATAACTTAATGCCAAACGCCTTAAATTTATTTCCTATCCCAATATGCATCCCATCCTAAGGCCCATAAAGCAATGCATCCACCTTTTCGCCTATCGCCAACGAACTCGTCAACCCCGGACTCTCAATGCCCAGCAAATTCACCCACCCCTCATACCCCTCCTCCTTTCGAATAATAAAGTCCAAAAATCCCTTCCCGTCCACTCCCCCTCCTCCCCTCGCCAACTTGGGCCTAATCCCCGCGTAGTCGGCAGCCAGACAACCATCGTCCACGGCCGGGAGATAGTGATGAATCTCCTTGATAGCCCGCTCCAGTTGCTTCGAGTTGGCCGTGAGATCGTGCTCGCTGTCCACCCACTCGACATCAGGTCCGAAACGGATGCGTCCGCCGAGATCTAGCGTTAGATGGGTTCCCAGGCCTCCGGCGCCGGGCGCGGGAGCTGGATAGATGAGGCGCGAGATCTTGGGCGTGGAGGAGGAGTAGGAAAAGTAGTTGCCCTTTGCATAGAACATCTTCTTGTGTTGCGACGGAGGCGTAATCATGTTGTGAATGGCCACGGCTCCGAGGCCTGCAGAGTTGATGATGGTTTCCGCCGTGATGGTCGATGTCTCGGAAGTGGCCGCGTCCTTGACTTCAATCTCCCAGCCCTGGCTGCCATTCTCTCCGAGCGGCGTGATGCCCACGACGGGTGAGTTGAGCGCCAGCATACCCTCGTTCTCCTCGAACCGTCCCAGCAAAGCCAGCATCAACCCGTGCGAATCAACAATGCCCGTCGTCGGACTCTCCAAAACACCCGCCCGCGCCACAACCCCCTCACCATCCCGTTCCACCTCCTCCTTGCTCACCCACCTCATCGGAACCCCCAAATCCTTACAATTCGCGTAAATCCTCTCCAGCGCCTTGAACTGGTCCTCGTCCTGAGCCACCACCCACTTCCCCGTCCGACGATACGGCACGTCGGCCTCGTCGCAGAAGCGGTAGAGCAGCTCCTTCCCGCGGATGCACAGGCTGCCCTTGAGGCTGTTTTGGCCGTAGTAGATGCCCGCGTGGATGACTTCGCTGTTGCGCGAGGAGGTTTCCATGCCGATGCCCGTGTTGCGCTCGATGAGGATGGAGGAGGTGTTTTCTCGCTGCGAGAGCTTTTGGGCGATGGCTAGGCCGACGACGCCTCCTCCGATTACCTGAGTACGAGTGAGTTACTTGAAGGGAGTTGTTTCGTTGTTGTGACGTACCGCGTGAGTAAAGTCGGCTCGTGCCGCAGAGGTCGAGCTGAAGCATCGCGTTGGTGTCTTGGCCACGCAGGCGGTCAATGATGATGCTGCTCGAGAAAACATTTTTACAATTGTCGCTGGAGTTCAATATTACTCAGCTTCAATTTGCTCAGACACGGATGGTAAATACTTCAACCCGTGGACGCTCACAGAGCTTGGTCTTTCCCATGCGCGTCGCTCCTATTTCCCTCAACAACACTCGTCACATCATTATCTCGGTGGGTTCTCAAGTGCAGGCCGAGGACTCGGCGCAGGGGAGCGAATGCCGTTCCTGAATGGGTTTAGTGCCGCGGGAGCCACGTCTCTCGCTCATGACTTCCACTTTCAATGCACCTTGAATCGTTCACTGCTGACCTCATTCGCTGACTCGAGCTGGTGGAGATTGGTTGGCCGGGTTGATTTGACGAACCTCTCGGGAATCTGTCGTAAGAAAGGGCGTATTTCAGATGATGAAGCTTTGTAGATGGAAGGCGTGAACGGACATTTCCTGTCTTTCAGTCTGCATCAGGATCAAAGGGATTGTTGCTTGGAGCGGACAAGGTAATTTGTTCTTAGTATGGTGGCGACTCAACAACTGGCAAGTACGTAGTTGAGTTAATCTGCGGAATGTTCCCATGAATGGATATACGGGGGAGATAATCGAAGAAATTATTAGGCCTCAATTGCTATTAGAATTCGGTGATTTTTGGACTCTTTAAATACGTAGACGTGGTGACGTGAGGGACCTATCTGGTGTATCAGCTGCTAACAACAGTAGACGGGCGCGTTGATGTTCATTACATACAAGAGGTTCACTATGATGTAGATAAAATAAGAAAGGGAAATCGAAATAATATTACCAGTGCGAAATAATTTGAGACATCCTGCTTTGTCTGGAGTCCGGTATCTGCAGCAGTAACGAGGCAGGAAGAGAAGACCCAGTCTAGCCTGCGCAGATAGTGAAATTTGGCAAGACAAGAAAAAGAAGAAGGAAGAAAGAGAGACACCATTACGAGTGAATGTACAGGTTGATTGAAGATAAATGTACAGCTATTCTAAGGCTCCTCCTAACTCAACACCTTCTTGGCCATCCTCCACGCCTTTGCCGCCGGGCTATTGCTCAGAGGCTTCTCCTGCTCGGCCGCCACCTCTTCCAGCGCCAGAATCGCATCCAATCCGCTATGAAGATCAACCTTGGAAGGATCAATCGCCCAAGCATCGCTCCAGTGATAAACACGGTGAATTCCGTAGATGACGAGGAAAATCGGGAGACCAATGTACGAAGTCAGGAAGGACGAAACGGACCACTGGCCAGGGAAGAAGACGCTAAAGCCGTTCAAGAACAACAAGCAAATGAAGAAAACCATGCAGATCCAGGCGGCGTAGGGTTGCAGCCAGGATTGGTAGGGCACGTCCATGACGCCCTGCGCCTTGCAAGCCTTGCGGAACCGCAGCAGGATGATGCAGCAGCAGACCCAGGAAGTGAATCCGGCCGTGTTGGTCAGGTTGATGAACCAGTTGAAGACGGTGCTCGTCGAGTTCCCCACGTTGAGGTACGCCAGCGGCGCGAACAGGGCGCTCGTGAGGATGGCATAAATGGGCACGCCCCAGCGGTTGCACCGGGAAAAGACCTCGGGCGCGTTGCCAGACTTTGAGAGCGAGTAGAGCGAGCGGCTGGACATGTAGAGGAACGAGTTGCCCGAGGACCAGGCCGAGAGGATGATTCCGGCGTTGATGACCGAGTCGAGGACCTTGATGCCGCTCTGCTTGATGGCGATGACCCAGGGAGAAGCCGCGGCTCCGACGCCGCCGTTTGTGAGTCCGGGGGCGTCGCTTCGGCAGATGACGCCGATGGCGAGAGAGCCGAGGGAGTAGAAGATGATGAGGCGCCAGATGAAGCTCTTGGCTGCGCGGGGGAGGTTCTTCCTGGGGGCTTGCATCTCTCCGGATGTCAGGACACTAGAGTGGTCAGTTTGTGTTATAATCGAGGGGCAATCGGAACTTACACTAGTTCAGGACCAAAGTTGAAGGAAAACATGGAAAACACCAGGGCGTACAGGAACGCGCAGAAGCGTCCACGAGCTCCGCCAACGAGATATTCGTTCATGGCGCCAGGATCGTTCCAGTACGAAAACCCGATACGATCCCCGTCCGGTCCTCCGCCAACAGCCAGAATAAAGGCCAAGAGAAGCAGTCCGATGATCATAAAGACCTTGAGCGATGCGAACCAGAACTCCGACTCGGCGTAGACACTGACGGGCGCGAGGTTCAGGCAGAGAACGACGATGAGCATAATGGTGATCCAGACGGCAATGTGCACGTTGTTCGGCCAGTAGCTAATAACCAGCGACGCAGCGGTGATTTCGTAGGCGACCAGGATGCCAAAGGAATACCAGTACAGCCAACCCATGGCAAAACCAAGACTCTTGGACACGAACCTCGCGCCGTGATACGCCATGGACGCTCCAGGAACGGGCATATAAGTCGCAACCTCTGCCACGCCCGTCATGATGCCATAGACGAAGAAACAAATGATGCTATAAGCCAAGAACAAGTTCCCCGGCCCAGCAGCGGCGAGGGCCTGGCCGGCGCCGACGAAGAGTCCCGTGCCGATGGTTCCGCCGATGGCAATCATTTGGGCGTGGCGGGACTTGATGCCGCGTTTCGTCTCGGTGCGGCTGAGGTCGACGACGCCGGCGTTTTCAGAGTCGCCGGCGCCAAAGGAGGATGTGCGGCCGAGGTCCGACGTGTCGGGCGCCTTTTCGTTGGCCGGTTCCTTGAAGGTCGACATTGTTGGTTTGAGCTGGGGGTTGCTCGAGGGGGAAGAGGAGTCTTAGAGAAGGGGTTGGGAAGAATGGGACATGGAGGGAGAGAGGAGGATAGGAGGGGGGGATGAGGAGAGGATGATTAAGGCTTAAAGAGAGATTTCGAATCCAGTGATTGCGCAAGTGAGTTGCGGTGTAAGCTCGGTGAGGCAGGCAAGGTGTTTATATATCATCAAGATCGGTAGCTGTCCGTGACTACCTCTCCAACGAATCAATTCCCAGTGCCCCTTGCTTCCTCGGCCCTTATCTCAACCTCTCAATTGCCCAAGTTGGCATCTGCTGATTGCCAGATAAGCAGTTTTCCTCGAACCTTGGCGCTGCTACATCGCAAAAGGAGACAAGAAACGATATCAGAGTGGCCGCAAGGATCGGTGCACGGTCTGGTACGGAAGGGCTCCTCAGTGTAGAGCCTTCGCCGACAACTACTTCTTCCCGTGGGATTCAGGTCTCCAGAAATGGCAGGCCACGCCTTGACGCGGGGTAGTGGCTCGTTGGGAATCTGGGGTATCGGTGTGTTTGCAGGTGTTCTTGGGCGGTGCAGGGCCGAGACCTGGTCCTTGGAGAGAGGTGTCAGATGCCTCAGGGGGCTCTGTTCGAGACCACGGAGAAACGGGTTACGGGATAGGACCCGGAGTGGCGGATTGGCAACGTGGTGGGATCTGGGAGTGCAATCTGAGGCTGACTGCGTATGACTCGTGTTGTCGTTGGAGGCACGGCTTAGAGATGAGACATGTGAAGTCGCTTTATCTGGGAATGTATCGAGGCTTGAGCTGAGAATGTGCCTGATTAGAACTTGATGCGCGCATAAATGCCAAGTCTTGTGTTGTTGATGAGTTGAGAGCGATGTGGGCGTGGCCGTTGAAATGCCTGCAACTGCGTGTGCAGTAGGTATGCACCGAAGTCTCACAGAAGCCTCGTAGAAGCGCCACTTACAGATACAGATTAGGCAATGGTTCGTCGCACGGAAATATCAAGGTGTTAAGCCACGTCATTATTTAGTCGACTTCCTACGTGTTGGTCGATGGAATGTATGTGCGACGGCTGAGTCGGACTGGCCGTCAATCAACACCATGGAGGCGAGATTGGGGCCATTTCCATTCTGCGATATCAGCTGAAATCAAATGCCAATATTGGCCGTGTGAGTGCCTTGAGACGACTTTGTTGTCGCATCTCTCTTGTAAATCTTGTCTCGTCGTCTTCAATTTCATCTCATCAAACCCCCGCATTACCCCAAGATTTGAATCGCAACCACACATCTCCATCAAGATGGGCGAGTCCATTTTCCCCAGGTCTATTACATAAAAGAAACCACAAAAACGAAGCCATCGTGGCCTCATGCCTCACGTCTGCTGAGGGCCAACCACGCAAAGGGCATTGCAAAGAACGTCAAGGCCTCGGGACGGCTGCGGGGCCGAAGATTCGTCAAGGAGCAGTTCCGAGCGAGCCATGACAGGGTCCGTCTGACGTCTCTCGCCGTGACCTTCTCTTCCCGAGTCGCAGGGGCATTGCCAAGTTGCCAAGCTAGTGGCTGGGGAGGTTGTTATGTGGGACTAGGAGGAGAGAGCCTGAAGAAAAGGTTGATGTCATGAGAACTAACGCGATAAAAGGGTCGGTGGCGAACATGTTCGTTCGATAAGAGAGTGCTTATCTGCGGTGTGAGGCGTTCGCTCTCAATTCCCGTCTTGACTTTGAGCTCCAGCTCACCATGACTGTGCGCCGTGTACACGAGGTGATTTGAGGACTGGCCGACCTGTCAATTATATCCGTAATCAAGGCCATCTCAACAAGAATACGCCCGCAACACAACGGTAGGCGTAGGCCGCAATACGCCAGTCCCCGATGTGACCACCAACACTGCTCACCATTGCCGCTTACCCTGCAGTCAGCGGGAGGATTCACACTTTTACGTATCCAATCCTATGACACCCAACGTTGCTAAACTCTACGGACATATTGCTTAGTCTCTAGAATAGATAAAAAAACACTTCAATAACCTGAAGTTTGTCATAATACTCTCTTGCGCTGCGGATTTTGATCGTCTCTCCATCGAGAGTTGAGTAACCCAAAATTCGACATCTCCCAAACCACCGTTCATTCAGAAATCAAAAGCACAACGGCGATAAATCCTCTTTGGTAGTGCAAATAAAATAGTAAGTTCCATTTAATACCGTTTCCTCTCATTAAATAATGCCCCTCATGCCCACTTCGAGTGTCTAGTAACCTTTATTGAATTGATCCAGACCTTGAAGCCAAAGACTTCCAGTTGCAAACTTGCAAGTGGATGAGTTTCGATGAGATTAATCAGTAACTAAGCCGTTTTGATGATAAAGGACCAACGCTTGGAAACGAAATTATAGAATCAGATATCCTCCGTCTGATAACATCAATTGCTCCGATGCGGCACGGCTAGCCCCTGGAATTGGGTTCAACTCCTGCTTTAACAACTACATGTAACTTACCTAATTACCTGTGTTGGAACGCTTTCCCTAGTCCAACTTGAGTTTCCTCCACAATCACCGTAGACTTAAGTTCGCGAGGAAGGCACTGAAACGGGAAATCACTCTTAGACAAGACCGGAACCAATTTTCACATCTGCACAGCCAGCCACAGGCAAAATCTCGCAACATTCCCATCCTTCAATGACGTGAATGTGTCACCAGTAGTCTTGGCTCATTCAACTTGTTCCCCAGATTGTTCGTAGTGCACCCAGCGTATTAGTCTCGCCAAAACACTGCCACAAACACTGCCCCAGCTCGAAGCGACCAATCCCACAACCCTTCACCAGTAAGCGCTTGCATCGGCTCCGTCGGACGTCGTATACGCGGGTGAGATTTCCTAGGGACAGTACGGATACGCATTAGGTTTGGCATCTAGAAAGGCGAGGAGACGGACTATTGTACCCTGGCATCAACAACAATAAGCCCAATACCAGCCACCAAACCCGGTGTAAGCGCTATCAAAGGTATGTTTAGCGCTTAGAAGGATTGGTGCTGACGTTGGCATTCCAAATCAAAGTCAACAGCAACCAGCATTCCGGCGAAGGGTATAAAGGCCGGCCAGTTGCACCCTTTGTTCTCATATCCGTGACCAACTACACTGCGAAACTCTCCCCGCGTCGAAGAATCGCTTTTCGAAATGACTCGAGATTCCGGCATAGTCGCCTCACTGAAGGAGCATCTCTCACAGACCAGCGTCAAGCTGCACACGCGCGGCACAGATGACTTCGAGGCGATTGACAGCTGCTTTGTGTGGCGCCCGATTAAAACATTGGCAGTCGCACGGCCGCAGACGGACAAAGACGTTGCAGCGTTATTGCACTTCTGCGTCGAGAGAAATGTCGACTTCACTGTCCGGTCCGGAGGTCATGACTGCGCTGGTCGAACCAGGGTTGAAGGGGCTCTCGTCATCGATATGCGAGATATCAATCACGTCCAAGTATCCGCGGACAAGACGACGGCTCGCGTTGGGGGTGGTATTCTGTTTGGACATCTGGAAAAGAAATTGGGCGAACAAGACTTGCTCACGCCTTGGTGAGTTGCTGTGACGTTTGAGACTTGGTTATTCGTACTGACTTGCCACAGTGGTAGCATGCCTTCGGTTGGCTACGTGGGTTGGAGTACCTTGGGCGGATATGGCCCGCTGACGGCACGATATGGCCTCGGAGTTGACCAGATTTGCGGCGCCAAGATTGTGAACGCAAAGGGCGAGATTGAAGAGGCGAGCGACGAGATGCTCGTTGGCATTCGCGGTGGTGGCGGAACATTGGGCATTGTCCTCGAGCTCACAATCAAAGTGTATCCCCTGGACAAGGTAATAAGTCAAGGCAAACCGTCGAGATCATGCTAACGCCTTCAGCTCCTGTCTTCGACCATCGTATACGAGTCGAGCAACCTGTTCTCCGCAATGGCTTCCTACGCAGAATACTACGAAAAGCTGATAACCACGGAAGAAATCCCCGCCACTCTCCAACTCCAGCCCATGACCATCGAACTGCCCAACCTCGGTATGACCTTTGCCGTCATGGCAACCTGGTCCAGCCCAGACCACGACGAAGGCCGCCGCTGGACCGACAAGATTGCCAGCGCAGCCCCCTGCGTCATGGCAACTTCACAAGCCATCACGCTGCTGGAGTTCCTCGAAAACAACGACAAGCTGGTCATCTGGCCCTCGTACGGACGAACCTCGACCGTCAGCGTCAAGCGCTGGACGCGCAAGACCATGGACATTCTGGCAAAGTACAGCACGAGCGCGCCGGGCGGCGGCCTCGCGCTTTCGGTGCACAGTCTGCGATCGCCGAAACCGAGCGAGATGTCCGTGTTTGGGTCTCGGGTGGATCATCATGTGTTGGAGATTATCGCCTTGACGGGAGAGGCGGCGCTGCAGGAGGAACGGGAGGCTTGGGCTTTGCAGCTGGGCGAGGAGCTGAAGAGGGAGGACCCGGGGAATATTCTGGAGGGTTCGTATGTTTCGCTTGGGACGGATGCGGATACGGATTTGGGAAAGGTGTATGGGAGGCATTATTCGCGGTTGCTGGAGTTGAAGAGGAAGTTTGATGGGGAGAATGTGTTCAAGTATGCGGTGCCACGGCTGATTCCGCTCAAGTGTGGGGAGAAGTAGTATGCAGTAGGTCTATACTATTTATGACTATTATTTTGCGAGATTTCAAGTTGGAATAAGAGGCCTTCAGCTGAGACGTTCCGAGGTTATACTAGTAATATGGGCAGGATAAGTGCTCTCTACGCTAAAGCGTATCATTCTCGAAACTACGCATGTCGCTGAGGAACTTCATATCTTCCTGGTGGCTGCTTTAACAAGGACTGGAGTCCAACTTGAAGTCTCAGATCTCGTATGCTTCATGTTCGTGCCCACTTGGTTGCGCCCTCCGCAATACATTCTGCTCCACCACTAAGCTGACAAACTAATGGTATTATTATTAGATAAGGGGAACGGGGATAATGAGAATAGCCGGAGCTTTAAATAGCAGATAAGACCTGCCGAAGGATGAGGTGATCACTTCAAGTTCCCAATGCTCAATTCCCTCCACAATTGACCCCTCACAACCTCGAGGCAACATCAACATCGCCAACAAAGTCAACATGTCAAACTCCCTCATCATCCTGCCTCGTCCTGGCACGGCAAAGCCAGACGACAGGCCTGAGCCAATACCCGCTCCATCAGAAGGCTCGTTCGTTGCAACATTCGGCCAGCTTCTCCCCCAAGCGTCATATCTCGACACACCAGACGGAAGGGCCGCATACTACCAACTCCCACCCTCATCTCCTCCAGACGACACATCGTCCATTTCCCGCGTCCTCTTCGTCCACGGCGTGCAAACACCCGCAATCGGCCTCCAACCCTTGGCAAGCGCCCTTTCTTCTCGTTTCCCGCACGCGCATCTCGTCCTCGTCGACCTCTGGGGCCACGGCCTCACCGCTACTCCGTTCGCACCGCACGATGCGTCTCTCTTCCACGCGTTGCTCGAGGCCTTGATGGTGCATCTCGGCTGGGAAAACGCTCATCTCGTCGGCTTTTCCTTTGGCGCGGCGACGACGGCGAGTTTTACCGCTGCGAAACCTGAGCGCGTGGCGTCGGTGACGTTGATTGCGCCCGCGGGATTCATCCGGCAGGCGCAGTTTGACGAAGACCAGAGGAACTATTTGCGGGGTGGAGAGGGGTTGGAAGAGAAGGCGAAGGAGTGGGTGTTTGAGTTTCTGGAGGGCGGACAGTTGGTCGTGCCTTCAGATTGGGAGGAGAGGGTTAGTCGAGGCGAAGTCGTGGCCGAGGCGGTTCGCGACTGGCAGGCGAAGCATCATCCAGGTCACGTGGCGAGCGTCGTGGGTATTTTCAGGGACGGCGGTGTGTTGGACACGGGGGATGAGTTTGCAAAGGCGGTTGAGACGGGGAGGAAGCATCTCGTTGTGCTGGGAGAGCTGGATGACTTGAGCTGCGTGGAGGATTTCCACGGCGTGGGGATCCGGAATGTGGTTGTTGTTCCGGGGGCTGGACATGCGGTTGTGAGGTCGAATGTGCCCGAGGTTGCTGGATTTGTAGAGGAGTTTTGGAAGCAGCTTTAGCAGAGGATTTGCGGCGTGAATAAGATGTCAGCGTGTCAGGCTGCTACAGCCGTGGATAGACTAGACGCATAGCCGGGTCTATGATTTGTACCCATATCCCATCACAACCCAGCTCCGAGCCTCCGAGCACGCTCTCATTACCAGTGCCGGCGTCACGGCTTGTCACTAGTTTGGACGGTTGTCGAGAGGTTAAAGGTGGCTCAGTAGGAGTTTGCGTTCGAGTATGTGCAGGAAGCATCAAGATCCGTGTTACGGTGCTCTGAGGGAGGGGACTGGAGTGTGTCGGGGAGAGCAGTCATCGTGTTTCCGTCATCTCCACGGTGACAGCAGATTGAAAGTAATATGATAAGCAAGTGACTATTTATGTTACCAAATCATATCCGGGTAACCGTTATTATAAGTTGTTGTATGCGAGGTCAATGCCAGGTTCCCTCCTAAGAAAACACCCAACGTTGCTGGTTTATCTCCATTGAGCGCAGCAACATGCTTCAAATCCTGAGGGAGACGATTATCCTCGGTCTCTTCGTCTCTCGTTTCTTGTTCGCCAACAATTGTCTATCGAGGAATAGCTCCCCTCGTGGAGATATTAAACAGGTGAATCTCCAATATTCCAGCCGCGTTCCACATCCACGGGAGTTTACTTTTCAGTCTCGCCTTCCATGTTCCCAAGTACCTTCTGACGCAGGCTGTAACAATGTATCCCCGACGTCCTCGTCTTTCGCCGGTTGTATCTCGTTCTGGTCGGTCGCCTCGATCGCGGGGAGGTGGCGGATCGACACTGTAGCAGGTGGCGGGAGAGATCCGGGCATCTCCCAAATCTCGCGGCCGTGGACTTCGTTCGGGGGTTTCGGGGGGGTACCGTCGGCGGGAAGTTCGGTCTTTGCTTGTATCCAGCTTGCCTCGGGGGAGTCCATGTCTGTTGGCTTGTTGTTCTTCTGCCGCTTCTTGATGAAGAACCAGGCCAAGCTGAGGACGAAGAGAACGAAGCCTCCGACGACTGGTCCGGCTATCCATGCTCGAGACTTTGGGCCTGGATCACACGATGTTAGGCCTAGTGAGAAAAGGGAAGGTGTATTGCACGCGTACCTGGATCGTCCGTAAGGATGACGGCCGAAGGGGTTGGTGTTGTCGGAGTTTTCATGGTAGGATTCCCCGTAATCGTGTAGTAGGTGATGGTCACCACATTGTCGTCATCCAGCGTGAAGGTTCCGGTAGTGGTATAGCCAGGGGGCTTCTGGGTGGGAACAACGGCAACCCAAGACGTCGAAGTAAATGTGACGACCCCGCCATCTTGTCTGGTCGACGTAAGAGTCTTACCGACGCCATTTGGGCTGCAGTAATTCTCAAAGTTCTCAAGAAGGATGTCGTCGTCAGCGTCGCTAGCATCGACGCAAGCCTTGCATTTGTCGTATGCCCTCCGAAGGTCTGTGTCGTATCCGCACGACGCGTCTACTGGGATCTGGTAGCCTTGTGAGGTGAGGTAAGGGGTCAGAATTATCCTGTCACGGACTTGGAAGGTTGAAACCGGGTCAGGCTACCTACTGCACGCGTCATAACATTCTGACGATATCTGCACCGCCCCTTCGCCGGATTCCCTTTTCCAAAGACCTGGAGTGGGCGTGCCGACCTCCATTCGGGGCGTTGACTGGAGGCGACTGATGTTTTGGATGGAGGGCGTAGACATGGAGGATTGGACGGAGAAGAACAAGAACCATGGATGCCTTGATGTTATGGAGAAGAGAAAAACAATCGGATGAGGGAAAAGAGGGTTGGGGAGAGACCAACAGCCTGAGTTGAAAATAAAAGCAGGATAAAATTAGACAGACACTGCAGGTGAATTTCCATCTGTGAGCAATGAGAAGGCGAGCTAAGGCTGCATAACAACGCAGTTGGGGGCGCAAAAACGGATGAAACAATTGGAAATTCCAAATCTGAAAGACCTGCAAGTTATCCCCAATAAGGAATATTCTATATAATGCTGCTAGTCTACTGGACAATGCCCAATTCTGCGTGTTTCTTGCACTTGTCTATTTGCCTGCCTTTTCCGCCATGGATCGCTTTTGCTTGTGTTTCGGGTAATCATGACGAGGGCAGATGAGATCGACATTGTGATATTTATTGTGATGCTATTCGAATCAGATTTACTCTTCGATGTTGAGGGTTTATACAAGTGAGTCCAACTTCAACTCTGGGCAACAACCCTTTCTGGGTTGGCACGTAGTCGACGATGAATCGGGAACACACTCAGTCCCTGTATCTTGGTCCCGAGCAGTGATGGGTAGGATGCATCTCCTCGAGCCGGGGCCTCCCGATCAACATGGTAGACCTCGCACATTGCTCTGTGCCTCTGCCATTGGGGAATTCTTGGAAGGCCCAAGGTGTCGCTGAACGAGCGTCGCTCTTCCACAGACGACATGAGGCAGGCAGAGTACAGTGCGTCGGCGTTGACCCCGGCCGGGCCAAGCATTTGTTGAAACGTCAAGATCTGTTCCGGAGCCGCAAGGCGAATGCCCCCAGGCAGCTCAAGAAGGTATCCAGAGAGGTTGCGAAAGAAACGGCTTGCCGTAGCGGCAAATAGAACGGAGTACATGGTTGGACCGAGACGGATGAATTGGATGACTCTCTCTCCGTAAGCCGAAAATGGCTGACCGTCGAGGCGGAGGACGAGGATGGCCAAAGGAAGTACGATTACTAATGAAAGTGATTGGTCCCAGTGTAAAAATCCCCTCCCAGAGGCAGTCAAAGACCGCGCCTGGCCCGAAGACGACAACCTGTTCGAGTCCATTGTCGGCCACAACCTGAGTCATTCCCACCCGGCCAAGGGTTGTCTTAGTGGCACCGAAGTGTCAAGCTGGGCTGGTGGGAGTAGGTTTTGGTTTGGTATGTGAAGGCAAGACGAATCTAGTAGTTCTTGTCAAGTGCGAACATGTACACGAAATCGAATCGCCACTACCTACAGTCAGTCCTTCCCATTATCGCGTTCTAACCGAATGGCCTTTAGAAGGAGCGTGACACCTTTTCCCTCGTTGGACAAAGACTCCATCCCCAACAATACCGTCAGGCGTCGACCGAGATCAATGCCTTCCCCATTCGACACTTAGAAAGGAGGCATGTATAATTCAGAAGCACTTACCGACATGTCAGTATCAATACGCACCTGCTGACATGGAACTTGAAGACAGGAACCTTGTTGGCATCAAGATGGTCGGTTCTTTCGTAAGTTGTATTCCTCGACGAGATGGGGAAGTAAGTAGCCTCGGCTCAGCAGCTATAAAGCTCTCTCGTCCCCCCAGTTTTGTCCAAAGTCTCGGTAGGCATTTTTTATTCCGATTCGCCATCTTCATCATGTCACCAACTTCCGAATAGGTTGCGGCGACTGCAACTGCAGTCGGGGCCATTGTGGCAGTGCTGACCTTTTTAGTGAAGGAAGCAAACGTGGTGCCACCAGTGGCAAGCTGGTTCCGTTCGCGGAGAGCGGCGGAGTTATCTGATTTGGGGTCAGTAACTTGCTCTCCGCGAGACGGAGACGTGGTGGAGATGAAGACCCGAAGGCAAGTCCCTGCGCCGTGCGCCGTGCCCGTCCCTCCCCCGACGGTCCCCCCCCACCACGGCGGTCTCTCCCCCCGGCCTGCCTCCCGTCTCCCTCCCCTCCCCCCATCCCTCCCCCCCTCCTCCTTCTCCCCCCCCCTTCTCCCCTCTCCCTTCCTCCCTTCTCTCCCTCTCCCCTCCCTCCCCTCCCTCCCTCTCCCCCGTCTTCCTCTCCCCCGTCTCCCCCTCCCCCTTCCACTTAGCCCCCCCCCCTTCTACCTCCCTCCCTCCCCCCCTCTCCCCCGCCCCCGAGAGCGTTGCCAGCGTTGAATTTTTTTGGGTTTTCCAGCAA
>JAMQMW010002216.1:0-32162 GCA_024115155.1 Thelonectria blattea
CCCCCCCCCCCCATGTCATGACACCCTTTTTTTTTAGTCTCGGCTTAGGCCTGGCCCTCCCCCGGTTCATTTGGTGTTTTTGGGGAGAGTGGTGAGAGTGGAGAATTCCCTTTTGCACAAGTTTTGCCCTTGTCGGATGGAATCCATCCATGGATCATGGAGGAGGAGAGGAGAGAAGCAGATGAGGCTATTCTCCCCCCTCTCTCTTGAGTCTCTTCGATTTGTTCCCCTTTCAACCACCTTCTTCAAGTCCTTCTTTCTTTTCCTCCAGAGGCATTTGACACGTCTCAGCGGCGTTCAAAACCTGCATCTTCACAGCCTCGCTGCCCGTCCTTATCCGCACACCCCCTTTTTTTTTTCCTTCCTCGCCCGTCTATTTCGGCAAGGCGCAGTGCCAACTAAAAACCAACGAGACATTCATTCAAGTTAACCCGCTTACTCTCATTTTCTCTGTCATTTGGATATCGACGCTCTTTTTCATTCGCCTCTTTTTCGCTTGTTGGACCTCTTTTCGATTCCGATACGATTCTCATCGGCAACTCTCGTTTAACGACGTACGAACCGACCAGAAGAAATAAGATTCTCGACGGCAGGCAACCTTCTTGATCCGAAGACACACCCTCCTCGTGTTAGCCTTTTCAGCTTTGGACAAGCTTTCTTGACTGTGCCCAGTGAGGGGTCGTCGGGTTGTGTCAGTCGTATCCCCTCGTTGGGTGATTCCAACGTACTGGGTGAGACATTTGACATGAGAACGAGCAACCTTCGCGGATACCTTTTTCGATACGGTTACGCTAAAAGGACGACTTAACTTGCGCTACTGAA
This sequence comes from Thelonectria blattea, assembly GCA_024115155.1. Lineage (NCBI taxonomy): Eukaryota > Fungi > Ascomycota > Sordariomycetes > Hypocreales > Nectriaceae > Thelonectria > Thelonectria blattea. Next base: position 823 of record JAMQMW010002216.1, read on the forward strand.
GGCGGTTGCGACATCTTGGGTGCTTTGAAGGGGGCTTTGCGCCTTTGTTTGCGCCTCCGCCTCGTCGGCACGTCCGTCGCCCGGGCTTGTTCATTTCTATTTTTATTAGACACTTGAAGAGGAGTTGGATTTGAGGAGGAGATCGCAGGTGGACTCTTGAGAGTTGTTTGTTTGCTTCTTGTTCACACATGCGACGGCGACGTCCCCACTCTCGTCGAAATGGTATCCTTCTTCGGCCTCAAGATCGGAGGCGACAAGAAGAAGTCGAGTGACAAGCACAAGCAATCGACGCGAAAGCTCCAACAGCTCCCCAAGAAAGGCGGGAGCAATACATCTTCAGACCACCACCACCACCTCGACATCACAAACACAAACACCTCCAGCTCCAGCTCAAAGGACCACCACCGACTCACCAGCAACTTTTCCCGACCGACGCTCCTCCGACCGGATACCGCCTCGTCCAACCACTCGCCCACGCAATGGCGAGCTCCGTATCTCGGCGGAAGCAACAATGCGTCCTCCATGGTCGACCTCGCGGCGCCGAGGGCTCCCGGGCTGGGAAACCCGCGGTTCCACTCGTCCGATGTGCAGCTCAGCACGCGCTTCGCAAACGATAGTTCGACGAGCTTGGTGTCCCCGAGGGGAGACGCGACGACTCCGATTGCTCCGCCGTCGCCGACGAGGCCGGGAACGGCGATTAGTATCGATACGCGGAAGGATTGGGATAACCCGTTTCATGTGCACTTTGCCGGGCCGGGGAGCACGCCCGTGTCGCCCGTGGTGGGCAAGAATTCGCTGGAGCAGTTCGAGTTTGGAGTCAACACTTGTACAACAGCAACAGCAGATCCAACAGACGGATATCCATCTCCTCCGCCATCCATCCTCAGCGCCGACCAGCCCTTCTCCCCCGTCGACTCCCGCCGCAACAACAACAACAACAACCCGCCCAGCGGCCTCCGCAACGTCGAAACCACCACTCCCGGCCCCGGCCCGCGAGCCCTCCCCAGCCCGGCCGCCTCGGTGGCCCGCACATCCGAAGAAACATGGGACATCCCCGTGATCCGCAACGTGCAAGCCAAGCGGGACACGCTGACGTTTCACACCCCGCGTCGACAGAGCTTCACCATGGAGGTGGACGGGATGGAAAAGGACAAGGCGGGGAAAGCGGGCAGGGCGGCGATGGCGGAGGGGTTGGCGGGGAATTTCACGGCGTTTGATTTCGGGGAGGGGGTCAGGAGGGGGAGTGTTTCGGATGGAACGAGTCCGACCGAGGTGTTGGTGAGTGTGAATGTGCCGAAGCCGTTTGGGGGGAGTGCGAGGACGGCGAGTCCTTTGAGGGAGATGCAGTCGAGTCCGTCGCTTTTGAGCGAGGAGAGGAGTGTTATGAGGGGGAGGAACGGGAGCGATGCGCCGTCGGCGTTGAGTCATGTTTCGACGCACGAGAGCATCACTCGAGAATCTCCCGTTCCTCCAGCTCAGACCGTCATCCTCCCCTTCCAACCATCCGCCCCTATCCCATCTCCCCAGTTCCCTCCTCCCTCTTCATCACCACAACCTCCTCAACCACCAGCTTCTTCCTCTCACGCCCCCGCCAAACTGGCATACCACGACATCCCCGCCTCCCTCCGCACTCCGGCCCCTCCTCCAAACCCCCCACCCGCCGGTCCCATCCCCCCGCCTCCGAACCAAGCCCGATCCAACACGGTCCCTCCGGCTTCCGCGTACGGCGCTCACCCGGGATACATGTCTCGGCCCTTGGATCCTCCCCCGCGAGGTTTCCGTGCGAGGGTGGATTCGGATCCGCGTCGTCGACCGAACGGCCTGCGCGTGCCTCCTCCGTTGGTCGACCGGTCTCACCGAAGCGAGACCGCTCCTGCTGCTGCTTCTTCCCCCGCGGCCTCCGGTCTTCGCAGCCCGTACGGCCCCCCGCCCGAAGACGGGAGCTACATGCGCTCCGAACCCTCCCCGCGCCCACCCCCCGAAGCACGCGCCCAAAGCCCATTCACCCGCGCTCCCCTCGAGGGCGATTTCCCCGTGCACAAGGGCCTCCCCCGCGGCCGTCGCACTCCCGCCCTCGAATCCCTCGCCCAAGACTCCTCCTCTTCTTCCGCCGGCGGCCTAGGTCCCAGGAAACAATCCCGCCAGCAAAGACCCATGTACCCGCCTCCCAAAGCCCAACCCTCCCCGACCGAAGACTCTTCCTCCGGATACACCCTCCCCCGCTGGGACGACTTCGACCGCGCGTCACCTCACCGATCGGCCGTGCCCGCGCCGCTCTCGCCTCTACGCGGCGACTTGCACGCCCCGCAGACCCCCCCGGCCGATGAATCTCCCGTCCCGAGTCCCTTGCGCCACCATTTCACGTCTTCGCCTATTTCCCCCAAGCCGCCGAGCCTGCCCTCGCCGTCGTTTTCGTCGTTGCAAATGTCCATTTCCAGCTCTAGCGAGAACCTGGCGCGGAGCTTCGAGCTGGGCGAGGAAGCCGCTGCTCGAGAGGAACCTGGTGGTGGTGGTGCGGCTGCTCCTGGCTATCGTGTGCGCCCGCCGCTTATATCCCCCGTCATGGCCGAGTTTTCGCGTCCCATGAGCCCGGCCACGCGCGTCGAGGCGAAAAAGGCGCCGCCGAGACCGAGTCCCATGACTTTACCTCCTTCGACGGGAGATGCGAGGGTGCCGCCGAGGACGCCCAATATAGCCGTCGACAGTTTCAGTCCTGGCTTCATCTAGTGGTTTATGCATCTGCACCGAAGCATCTCCTTTCATGTCTATATTTTTGCCTTCCAGGATTTCAAGCGACGGGACTCGTTGTACATGCAGCCTTCTTTTACATCTCTTCTTTTTCTCTCTTCTTTGTATATACTTTACTCTCTGCCCGTCGAGGCGAAAAAACAATCGTTATTGATAATGTCTAAGGGGATCAGGGGACGGGGAAACGGATATTTCACGGCTTTTTTCGAAACAGGCTGGCCGGTATTGCCACACACGACACTCGTTGAATCGAATTTCCTGTCAAGTTTGCAGACAAAAAGTCTGTCATGATTTTACTTTTATGTTCCTTTGCCTTGTGAGGAATGACTTTTCCTTTGCCTTGTGATTGACTTGCTTGCTATTCCCCCCGTCTATCAAATCCAACGCCAGATTTCACCCCTTTTCACCTCTCATTCAGAAACAATTTCATCTAATCCAAAAACAACTTCAAATTCCCCCCAATGTGCTTCAAATCCAACAAGAACGAATCATGTCCAAACAGACTCATCTCCTCGCTCAGCTCCATGTGCGTCACGTTGCGATTCCCCGCCAGCCGCACCGCCTCGGCCACCTCGCGCTGCTGCCACGCCGGGAACAAGATGTCGCTCGCCACGCCCATCACCAGCGTCGGCGTGTCCCGCAGCGCCGCCAGTCCCAGGATGAGGTCCTCGGGAGGCCGCGACGACCCGGGCACCGGGGGGTCCGACTCGTCGATTGCCGAGCCGGGTTGTTCCTCGTACGGCTGTGCGGGGAGCGTCAGGCTGCAGGCCGGGTCGGGAAGGGTCGAGGCCGAGCCGGATGCGAGTTCTCGTTCGCGCGTGGCTCGGCGCTCGAGAGTGGCTAGTTGGCCTTCGCGGCCGAGGTCGAAGAGGTCCATGGCCTTGCTGACGTATAAGAGGCTGTTGGGGTCGTGGTTCAGGCACCACTTCTCGCCGGCGTGGTCGAGGTACGTCTCTACCAGAAAGTCGGGGCAGAGGGCAGGCGGTTTGCTGGGATCGGCTCGTCGACGACCGAAGCGCTGCTCCCACTCGGGCCCGGAGCGGTACGTGACCGTGGCAATCTCCCGGGCGAGCTTCATGCCTGCGTGGGGAGGCACCTTGCCGTAGTAGAAGCCGCGGTTCCAGTTGGGATCCATCATGAGCACCTGGCGCTGCGTGTGTCGCATGGCGATGCTGTACGGGTGACTCCGAGCGCAACCGCTAATAGATACGATACGTCCAACCCGCGAGGGGAACAGCACGCCCGCTGCGAGGGACTGCATACCGCCCATGCTGGAGCCCACGCTGGCGTACAGCTTGTCGACGCCGAGCGAGTCGAGCAGCCGGAACTGCGCCCGCACCATGTCCTGGATCGTCAGGATCGGAAACCGCGTGGCGTACCGCTCGCCGTTGCCCGGGTCGATGCTGCCGGGCCCCGTCGAGCCGTAGCACCCGCCGATGACGTTTGTGCAGATGACGTGGTACTTGTTCGTGTCGAGGGGGCGATCCGGGCCGATGAACCTTTCCCACCAGCCCGGTTTCGGGTTCGTCTCGGTCGAGTGCGCGTGGGAAGAGGCAGACAAGCCGGTGTGCAGGAGGATGACGTTTGACTTGTCGGCGTTCATCTCGCCCCAAGACTCGTACGCGACGTTGAACTCCGGGAGAGTACCGCCCCAGTCGAGCAGCAGGGGCTCTTTGCAGTGGTAGTTGAGCGTGTCGCCGGAAGTGTAGGACGGTTCGGGGCCGGACTCGTCCGTCGTCTTGGCGGCGCCGGCGCCGAGCGTCGCGGAGCGAGTTTCGAGGGCGTCGAGGCAGGGGAAAGACATTGCCGGGTTGGAAGCGACACCGGAGCGTCGAGGGACGGGGGAGTGAAGCTGGCGAGTCGCATTGGAGGGGTTGACGTTGCGGGCCACGAGACACGGACGGGCGCCGGCGTGGAGGTTTGTCGTGAGGGCGGTTTGGAGGCGCCGGCCTGAAGCGGCGAGAGACCTTGACGACTTCATGGCGATGTGTGCGGGAGGGTGCGAGGAGGGAATTGGACGTCGTAATAAGTCAGACGAGTGCAAATTGGTTTGTAATCCTCTCTTCGGCGTGCAGAGGTGCCGCCGACGCCGCTCGGGCCCGGCGCATGTAGGTGGAGACGGAGCGGTTGCCGGCGACGGCGTGAATGACGCGATTTCACGTGTGATAAGAGTATCGATGCTATCGATAAGATAAGCTGCAGGTACGGAGTACATGAGTCTTTGCTTTTAGGCCTCCAGACTAACACGTGCATGATCGACCGACTTGGTTGTGACGTCAGCACATATGGCAGGAATGAATACCATCACATTAAACTGCTGCCTTGATATCAACCACGCTGTCCACGTCACACGTTTCGCATAAATACACCGTGAACGACATATCTTCTTCGTCTACTCGACATCTTTCAATCAACATCACGCATGGACTCTTTCGCCAACATCATCATGAACATTTTCCCAAACCAAATCCTCAGAAGTCTTCGCGGACACGTTCGTGGCGCCAGAGACCCGCGCGGTAGCAACGAATCCAATGAGGATCTCCCTCAAGAGTATCAAGACGTTTTCGGCGAGAGCAGCACGGCCAACGACCCGCATGGTAGCAATGAGTCCGATGGGGACCTCCCTCAGGAGTATCAAGACGTTTTCGCCCAGAGCAACACGCCCAACGACCCTCCCAAGACCGAGACGGGAAAGACCGAGGAACCAGAGAATGAAGACTTTGGCGATGAGTTTGATAGATGCTTCTCCCCGGAGCACATCGACATTTATATCGTCAGGGCCATGCTGAGCAAGGCAAAGAATCTACCCACAGACGTGGTCGACATGATTTTTGATCATGCAGAGTACTGGGTGCACTCGAGCAACGAAATTGACTATCTGGTGGAACACCAGGAGCCTCTCCGCGTTTCCGGTCGCAGCCCTTCCGAGAACAAGTTTGCCGTGAGTGCCGTGGCCCATCTCCTGCAGACGTAGCTTACCCAGATAGCTTCGATCATATCCCGTGGGCTTGACCGGGTCCCATCACAAAAAGGACCTCTCGGAGGAACTGAGCTGGGACACGGTCGAGGCCAAGCCGCGACCTCTCAAGAAGGAGCAGGAGCCCGAGTATTTTACGAACCTGGCCAGGTACCCTACTCCGAAGCTTGTTCACCCGGTTCGCAAGATTGTGTTTTCCGTTCGGAGCAGGGACCAGGGTCACGGGGGAGAGCCCGGCACGCGGGGAACGTACCGTAGCTCGTGGACGTGGTTTGAAGCTGGTCTGGAGCGGTTCGAGGCTGATCAAGAATGTGAGTGGCCAGAAGAGTTGATAAACGGAAACTGACAAAACAGGCGACCCGCAATGCACCTACGATGTTCGATACAAGTCGTCGACATCAAAGCCTTCTCCTCTTCCCGTCTGCGGACTCCGCCCTATATACCCCCTCATCGAGCCAGACGAGGCACGCGAAGGCGCCTTCAAGTACACCCACCCTCTTCACCATAACAGCAAGCACGAAATCGTGCGCAACAAGACCGCCACGCGCGCCATCTCGGACCGCGAGGTGACTTGGCGATGGACCGACAACCTGAGCCGCGACTCGGCAGAAGCCATTCGGCTGGACGAGGAAGAAGGTCGGGGGCGCGAGACGATGGATGGGGAGTTTGTGAGGGGCTTGAAGTTTGGAGACGTGGTGACGGTTTGGGCAAAGGCGAGGTTTCCGGCGTGGGTGAATCAGGTTGAAAGGGTCAAGATTGATATTTACTGGGCGGTTTAGCGGCATAGGATGGACGTATAGAGTGGGATTGAATTGTATTCGGTATGAGCCTGAACCTCTATAGGTTTCAATCCAATGAGGGCCCCCCGAACAAACAACAATCTGGGGTCTGAAGTGCTTGATCCAGGCGACAGCAATGGGAGCACCGATGGCCGTCATGGATATAGCATGATCCCCATATGTCTTCAGGACCCAACGCCGCTGCGGCGATTCGTCTGGCAAAGGAACTGGGCCTGGGGAAGAGAGTTGTCACATATCAATTCCTCGGCTTCAGAACGAAATGATCCATTTATACATGTATAGGTTTAGTCTATCCAGGGAGCGCGCCGGACCCGTGCGAGTGCGGACGTTTTGATATCCTGCCACTCAACGCCCCCTCCTTGACGTTTCGAGTAGAAAATAATAAGCATATAACTCCGGGATATACGAAAATGGACGCACGGCGTGTCAAAAAAACGGGTTGGGCCTGAAGTTGTGTTCATATGCATGCACAGGTAATCCCGCAGCACAGCCATCCGCCGAAGATTGACGGCAGTTGATATTGAATCTTTGCTGCAACACAGATCGCTTGGATCGTTGGGAACATCAACTGTGTTTATAGTTCTATATAAACCTCAGCCGCTTACCCATTCAAAATCATCACTCTCAACCATCACAATCCAATCCACCACACCCGCAACCCTACCCAACAACCTCAACAACCCCCAATCAACCACCTCCACCAAATCTCAAAATGGTCAAGCTCACCTTCCTCTCCATCGCCGCCCTAGCTGCAGCCATCCCTCTCACCGCCGCACTCAGCTGCTCGGGCGGAAGAGGCTACTGCGGTAGAAACCTCATCGCCATAGGCAAGCATTCTTCTCTCTACCCCTAATCGCATCTCACCTGTTTTTAACATATATTTCTAGGATGGACATACGAAGACCTTGACAAGCAGAGCTTCCACTCGGGCGATGTTGACAACTACTTCTTTGTTTGTGAGGAAGCGACGTTTGGATGGCTGATCCCGGCTGGTCTTTGCAACCCTTGCGTGGATGGGACGGACGGTGGGAACGATATCTGCGAGCGATGAATGCATCCGGGCATTGGGGGAATAATTGGATTGGGAACGAATGTCTTGGATTGTGGCGATTGGATAGGGAGAGAGGGAAGAAGTGTACCTATAAACATTCAGGTTGACAACTATACCAACTATATTCGGAATCGGTATCCAATCCGGCCTCAGAGTCATGATTCAAGTGGTTTTCAACGCCGCTAGCCCAACTAGACTCAGAATGTGAACTCCAATCCATCTCGACATCGGCGCCCAAGTGCTCATGAAGGTCGATATGCCAATCAATCTCTTAACCTCATATCGGTACCTCTTACAGTCTCAAGCTCTCATTCCAAGCCCCTTTCGAGTCGGTAACCTCGTCATCGTCAGGATTGGAATCCAACTGGTCTTCGACGTCGGCGTCCCAACCAGAGCTGGGATTGGATTGGTCAGGCAGGTCCAATGTCGGATTCCGATTGAGGAATAAGTAACAGAGAGATTAAAATGGTGTATGAGGTGGTGAAGTGCGATTATTGTTCCTGTCTCTGTTCCTCGCAAAGACGTTATAAATAAGTCCAAAGTGAAGATGCGAAATGATAGACGGAGGAAAGCTACTAAGTTATAGCTGACTTATTTTTCCTCGTCCATTCAAGCTCTCCAGGGTTGATTACAATAGCAAGATAACACCTTCTATACTACTAACTTTTCTTCAACTTCCAGCTGCTTACAGACAAGTGAATCAAGCTGGGGTTCTCAGAAGTGTTCCAAAGTTCAAGATACTAAGTGCAAGCTTTTGGGGAGAGAGGGAGGAGAATTAGAGAGAAGCTTCAAATTGGACAGTGTTATAATGGACGAGCTTTCAAACCTAATTACTATGAAAGAAATGCGTTAATTGAACGCCCTAATGTACATGTTGCCTTGCTTTCCGTCCTGCCGCCTGGAAGACTTGCTCCCGTCTGAGAGACTTGCTCGTCTAAAAGTCTTGCTCGTCTGAGACTCTCATCTCAAGAGAAGGCTCCTAAGAAGACTGCTGCTCCTGAGCCTGAATCTCAACCATGTTGCCGTCGGGATCGGAAACAACGATAAAGGGCTTCATAAAGGGAACCATGATGGCCTCAATATCCTGCTGCTCCTTCTCGGACAACTGGGCAATCATCTGGGCGCTCATGCTCGTAGCCGTAGAAATCTTGCTGTACAGAGAAAGTTCCTCATCGTGCCGCTTCAGAATCGTAACATTGGGAAAAGTATCCAGCCGAGCCTGCAGAGCCTGAATATCCGGAACGACCATGCCGATATGGCTAAACGTGTTGGCGACATCCGTCGACGGCGGCAGAACATTGTTGGGAACCTTGACGTTGATCAGCTCCAGCAGGCCCTCGGAGTTGTTCTTCTCGTAGATGAGGGCGTTGGTGGTCTGGTATCCGGTGCCGTTCTTGCCGCCGTGGCTGTGGGCCATGTAGGTGATGGAGTAGTGCTCGGTGACGTAAAAGGTGAAGAGCTTGCGCATGCCGAAGACGGACGAGTAGAAGTCGACGCTGGCTTCGACGTCGCGGACGTTGAGGCAGAGGTGGTTGAGGGAGTAGCCGACTGTGGCTGGGTCGGCGGCCGCGTCGGTGCCGTTTACTGTGTAGGGGTAGGTAGAGTTGGCGCGTTTGGAGGGGATGTTTGTGACGCAGGCTGTGGCGGTTGAAGCCAGGAGGAGGGCTTTCGAGAGGAGGGAGGTGAAGTGCATTGTGAGTTAAGGCGTGAGTTGTGTTGTGGTGTGGTGGGTTGTGTGAGTGTGAGTGTGATGGTGTAGTGAGTTGTCTAAGTGGCTGGTGTTCCTGAGCAGTAGGATGCAGTAGGATGCAGTAACTGTTGAGCTGTGAAGTGGTGATGAGCTTGAGAGAACTACAACCACAAGAGACATGCAGCCTCTTTATAGACAACACACATCTCCCATCCCCAAGCAAGTCGGATTCTATTACGCCGAGTCATCCAGCTTCATTCTCGCCGACAGACTCACCCCTCAGTCACTTACCAAGCAAGGCACATCGGAATCGGCACCCAAGGGAAATTGACCCTCCCCCCTCCCATACGCAGTGAAACCTGCAGCACGAGGCTCTCGGTGGCGTTTACTGGACGAGCCCGGTGATGAGTCCCCAGGGCGCAGGACCCCGAGGTGGAGATGCAGAAGCGTTGGCGGCAGGGTTCAGGGATATGTATGTTTCTGGTCTTCTTCCTTGGCGCGGTTGCTCAAAGATTTCAGGGACTGGTTTGACAGATGGGACCGGAGGATCGTGAACGATGGCTTGGCGGTTCTTGGGCTTCAGCCTTGTAGTGTTGCAGTGGCTTTGTGAAGATAGAGCATGTAGCAACTCAGCTGGAAGGCTAGAAGAGTCTCCGACTCACTCATCTCACGTAGTACACAACTACCCCTTAGCTCTGCATCATAATTATGCAGCACTCCAATACTTTCCCGACCGCCACGGCAAAGAAGAAAAAAGCCACCTAGGCAAACAAAGGATCACCATCGCTGTTCAAGCTGAGACGCCTTGGTCCCGAACTACCGGGAATTACAAGTGTCAAGGCATCCGGGCCAACACATGCACAAAACGGCCTTGTTGGGCCTCGACAGTTTAGACCAACAGCCCTGACAAGGAAGCCTCAGGGAAACGTGTCGATCAGATTGGTCGCATCGTGGTTCGCGGATCCGAAAGCGCGCGCGCGCGAAGGGCCGAGAACGAGGCGAGAGATGGCCGACAGGCCAGATGAAGTTGTTGGTGCTCTTGTTGGTAGGTAGTGAAGTTGACGTGGCGGATGAAGAATTGAAGCGCATTAATACGAGGCAGAGTTATGCGTGTTGGTTGTGAGTTCTCTTGCTGGAGGTTGAGACTTGAGAGGTTATTGGTCGGGAGTCAATTGGCGCGTTAAATCTAAATAGGAAGGGTTGCCGATGATGTTGATGGATTGCAACGGGTTTAAGGTGAAGGATTCTTCATTTCTGCTGCAGTGATGGGTTGTCACGTGGAGGGATTGTAGGTATTCAGAAATTATGAAGTTGTGATGTGAGACTGCAGTGAGTGGGAGAATGGATGTTTTGAGAGAGGAGGTTCAATTAGAATTAGGCCTCCACGCTACGCATCACCCATCCGCAGTCGTCATTTTGTCAACCCTGCGTCATTCATCATCATCGAAGCAAAATGAAACTGCTCCCCTTTGCCTTGAAATCGTCCAGTCTCGTCCTCGCCTCGCATCGATTCAACATCTTCCATCCCGTGTGTCCTCTTATTCGCGCATTCGCCATGTCCACCACGTCCTTTTCCTCGCTCGACATTCCGCTCAGCCTGCCCGAGGGCTTGTCGCAGGAGCAGCTACTCGGCTTCAAGCCATTCAATGTGAGATCACACCTTCACGAAGATTTCAGAACAGCAACTGACAAGTATAGTCCTGGGTAGACACCCTCACAAACTCCCTCCGGCTCCAATCCTCCCCCTCTCACCCCTTCCACTCGGACCCCTACGCCCTCCGATCCATCACCATCCAGGCCTACGACCTCTTCGGCTCTCGCCTCGGCTTCGTCAAGCTCGTCGCGTCCGTGTCCAACGCGGCCGGCGAGAAGCTCCCGGCGATTGCCTTTCTTCGCGGTCCCAGCGTCGCCATGCTCGTCATGCTGGTCCCCGACGACGTCCCACAGGACTCGGACGAGCGCTACGTCGTCCTGACTGTCCAGCCGCGCATTCCGGCAGGAAGTCTGGGGTTCGTGGAGTTGCCGGCTGGCATGGTCGACGATCACGGGAGCTTCAAGGGTGCGGCTGCCGCTGAGATTGAAGAGGAACTCGGCATTACCATCCGCGAAGACGAGTTGCACTGCCTCAGCGAGTTGGCGTCCCCAGAAGAAGACGCCGGCGAAGGCCTCGCAAAAGCAATGTTTCCCAGCGCCGGCGGGTGCGACGAACACATCACAATCTTCAGCCACGAGCGCCGCGTCCCCCGCGCCGAGCTCGACGAATGGAGCGGACGGCTTACGGGCGTGAGATCCCACGGCGAGAAGATCACGCTCAAGGTGGTGCCCATGAAAGAAGCCTGGAAGGCCGGCGCGCGCGACGCAAAGTGTCTGGCCGCCTTGACGCTGTGGCAGGGACTGCGGGCCGAGGGGAAGCTCTAATGTCTATTATATCGCGACTTAATTTCGTGTCGGCGCGTAATTCAGTCTATAGCTTCAATCTCTGAGCCAGCAGGATGCCCTCTGCAAACGTCCCGACGCGCGCGTCAATGGCGCACCCTTCGGCCTCGAGCCGCTTGCACTCCTCCCACAGCTTGGCCAGCGGCACGGTAAACACGTCGATGAACTCGTTCTCCTCCAACTGCGGCTTGGGATCCCTATTCTCCGGAAGCTCCATATCGATCGACATGTGCACCATGCGCAAGTTTGTATTGCAAAACCCCGGGTCGTTGAACATGACCGGCGACGTCTCCGTCACGACCCCGACGTATCCCGTCTCCTCGCGCAGTTCCCGCACGGCGGCCTGCTCGGGGGTTTCGCCGGCGTCGACGAGGCCCGCGGGGACTTCGATGGTGACTTTGTCGATGGGCGGGCGGTATTGCTTCTGGAGGATGATTTCGCGGCCGGTGGGTTTCTCGAGGATGGCGACGATGCCTACGCCGTCAATTTCGGCATCCTTGGGACGGGTCCGACGTTCGGAGGATTCCCATGTTCGGGGGACGCCGTTGGGGTCTTGGTAGGCGATTCTGGGGGAGGAGTTAGGACGAGGGAGTTTGGTCGGGAGGGAGTGAGTTTGGTCGAGGAGGGATCTTGGATCGAGGGAGGTCTTACTTGATCAGTTTGACCCAGCGGGCATCCTGGTCGGCCTGATATTGTTAGGGATGCTTCTGGAGAGGGGGAATACGCACCAATGGCTCCGTGGATAGGATTTTGGCGTCGGAAATGGACATGGTGATGGTGTTGGAGGTGAATTACCCCGCCAAGTTGGTGAGATGGGAGAATGGAGGGGCTACATCAGTGGGTTACCCTGGAGATCAGGGACACAAACAAAATACACTCGACAACTACGGATAGAGGTGTTCTTTTGCTCAAACAAATGAAGAAACTCGATGACAACTGTAGGTGTTCTTTTACCTAAACAAATAAATCAACAACTGTAGACACTCTTTCATCTAATTCCACGTCTTTGGTCCAAACGTCTCCCCTTCACCAACCGTCTTACTCATGGCCGCATACCCAGCATCCAAAGTATTAAACACACTCACATTCCCCCACCACTGCGGAATCGTCACATCCGGAAAGGTAATCGCAAAGAAGACCACAATAGTACTAATAATCAATCCAGCATCCAACGCCGCCGCCGTGGTATAGGCGTACGTGTTCCACCAACCATTCCACCTCCCCCGAATCCATTTGTTAACAATGAGCCCGACAATAGCCCACGTCGAAAAGCTCAGCGGCGTCGCCGGAGGCAGCCAGGCCATGGCTCCCAGCATCACGGGCGCGTGAAAGTGTCGGAAAAAGGACAACTTGAGAACCTTTGTGAGCACGTACAGCACAATCGGAAAGGCAGCGCCAATCAGCCAGAACCAGTTAAAGGCAGAGTACATCCCCCCCTCGCCAAACATGCGTCGCGGGCCAATGACTCCCCAGACGATGCTCGACGAGAAGAAAGCCCGGCCGTTGGGACACGTAAAGTTTGCCTTTTGCGTGTTCTCGCACACGCCGTCGATGTTCCCCAGAGTCCAGTTCATGACGGCGATTTGCACAAAGGCGGCCCAGATGGTGGCCACGATTTGGCACCAAAAGGTCACCTTCGGAGGAACCTTCATGTAGTGCGCCATTTTCAGGTCGGCGCTGTACGTCTGGGCCTGGCCGAGGATGATGGTGCTGAAGACCTTGAAGATCATGATGCCGATGGGGTGGCCCGGGATCATGAAGCCCGCGAGGAAAGGGGAGATGACGTTGAGGCTGAGCTGGATGTTGGATACGGCGAGGATCATGGTTGTTGGGATGACGAAGAAGAGTGCCATGAGGATGGCGACCACGAATGCCCACCAGGGGAGTTGAGAGGCGTATCCTTCTGTCGTCGCGAAACCTAGTCCGAGAGCGACGAGGAATAGCCCGGCGTACCACCAGTCAGGGGCTTCCGAGTACTTCTTCATCAACCGCATGTGCACATCTGGTTCTTGGTCTCTCGCCGCCCGGAACCGATACCACACCTCCTTTCCATGGTACAACCCGACGTGCACGAACGCAGCCGTCAGCGCAGCAAACGACAGCCCGTAGTTGAGCGCCAGCGTGGGCGACAGGAACAGCGGTGAGTACGCCTTGTACTTTTGCTCGTCAAACGTGAAGCTGTCGCCGAGGATCTTGCTCACGTTGTAGTACCCCTGCGTGTTGTCGTAGGTCTGCGAGGTGACGATGGGGAGGTAGCCCGAATACAAGGCGCCCGTGTACACGATGCCGATGGAGGTGACGATGACGAAGAGGAACAGGCCTACCAGCGTGTTGACGTGGGAGCTCGTGGGCGCCAGGATGGGATCGAGGAGGTAGGCCGTTACGTATGTCCAGTCAAAGGTGATGGGGATGAGGGATAGACCCGTGAAGCCGCCGAAGAGCTGGTTCACCACGATATTGTTCGGTCTGATCCAGGTGGCAAAGGCAAACACCGAGAGGCCCTGCCACAGAACAGCCGGGATCCAGTAGTAGCAGAACATGCCGACCGTCACGATTCCAAACCAGCGGTACCTGCTAATCACCCAGCCGTCCGAGTGCACGCCATCGCTCTTACTCCGATCATGCAGCGCGTAGAACAAGGACGTGTTCGCAAACTGACTCGGCCACATCATGGCCGCGGGCCAGACGAGAAACCTCCTGAACAGGCCCGCGAGGGAAATCCCGATGAGTTGGGAGCTCAGGGTGAAGAGCAGGGCGAAACCCCAACCCATGTTGACGTCGTAAAAGGGTTTGCCCTGGAGGGCGAGCAGGGCGTTGGTGCTGTACGAGTAGCTGATGGATACGTTGGCCATGAGCGTCACCACGACGTGTTCCTTGATGGTGAAGGGTCCCGTGTTGAGAGTCCAGCGGGTGCCGAGGATGTGGAAGACGCGGGTGGGCATGGTTGCGGCCCAGAGGCGGCCGAGGGGGTAGACGAGGAGTTGGACTACCAGGGCTGGGAAGTTGATGGCGGGGCTCCTTTATACGATGATGAGATTTGTACTGAGAAGAAGAAGGGGTGAGGAAGGTGAGAAGAAAGGGGGCTTACCGCATGCTGAGAAACATGTTTAGGGCAGACCCGACGGTCACGAAGAGCATGCCTAGTACCCAGGCTCGCACCGTGTTGGCCACTTGTTCGCCGTCGGTGTTGCGGACGGCGGCGCGGACTTCGGGGTAGGGAGAGTCTTGGGAGAAGAGGCCGTCTGGCTTTGTGACTTCGCAGGGGAGGTCGGTGGCATAGTTGTCGGGTGTGTTGGTGGTGGTGATTTCGGGGGCATGTTTTGTGTCTTGCGGGAGGGGGGAGGGTTTCTCAGAGGTGGGAGAGGGTTTCTTAGGGTTGGTAGAGGGGATGCCTTGGATGGCTTGGGGGGGTTTGAAGGGGTTCTTCATGTTGGGTAGTAGTTATTGGGTTGAAGTTGAGTGAGAGATGGGATGGCTGTGTGACTTATAGGCTCCAAGTTGAGTGAGAGGTGGGATAGCTGTATGACACTCAGAGACTCCAAGTTGAGTGAGAGATGGGATGTCTGTGTGACACTTATAGGCTTGAGGTTGGAGAGAGAGATGGAATACCAGTGTCTCACTGAACTCGACATGAGCACTTGATCTGAATGCCACCCTCATTCCCAGCAACTTCAACCCAGTACTAATACCCCATCTCCCCAGACGCCACTTCGACAGATCGGATCCCGCCTCCGACTTTTTTGCTCCTCCCGATCCCGAACACCTGGGGTGTCTCTCACCCCTCACGCCATGTTTCTCGTGTCGGATACCTCTTTAAGATCTTCGGAGAAGCATCGAGCATGGATGTCTTCTTATCTGGCAGGCCGGTGGGTAATGCGTCCGCTTTGGGGTGCGGGAAGCCATCGACAGGGTTCTTTTGTCGTGGTCCCCTCACTTTGGGCTTGTCTTGATGGGCTTTTGCGAGGTAACGTGGGAAACGCGTTTGGGACTTGTGAGGGAGTGATGCGTCTGGTGATTGCTATTGCGATTGTAACCTTGGAGTTGCGGAATGACGGTGAGGAATGCTGATAGGGGAAGTAGGTTCTGCGATCTTTGTATACGCCTTTGACCTCGGCATCTCTGGTGTTAGTCGTTGGAGGCCAAACCTGGTGTAGCCCTGTCCTTGTTCTACAAGCAGGAACCGTCTCGAATGTATTCGCATACAGCTATTGTATGAAGAGAGCGTCACTGGCTAGGAAAGCTCTACTATCCATTCGGGAATTTATTCTCTCAACGGTCTGTACTGCATTTCTATGTCCCTTAGTCTCCGAGTACCCAACGGCCAATAAGCATCCGTAGACGAATAATTGTTAAGAGATGCCAAAAATAGCCAAAGTGCAGAACAGCCTCAATGGGTCTGACCCTGCATCATCAGGCAACTAGAACCTCAGCTCGACTGTACACAATCCATCTCTCGGGATCAAATCATATCAAATACATTTTGGTCATGCGCCTCATCAATGTCCACACGTTTGAACTCCACGAGTTCCACGGTGACGAGATCCCGGAATACGCCATCCTGTCGCACACCTGGGGCCCCCAAGAAGTCACCTTTCAAAACTGGGAGGACCTCGAATCTGCGTGCCAAAAAGAGGGATACGCCAAGATATACGGCGCCAGTAGGAGATGCCTCGAGGACGACCACGTGTGGCTCTGGGTCGACACCAATTGCATCGACAAGAGCAGCTCGGCCGAGTTGTCCGAGGCCATCAACTCCATGTTCGACTACTACGAAAAGGCCAGAGTCTGCTACGTCTACCTGAGCGATGTCCCTTCAGCCGGAGACCCGGAGGTCTTGGAGCTCTTTGGAAAGAGCCGGTGGTTCACTCGCGGCTGGACTCTCCAGGAGCTGCTGGCACCGAGATACCTACGCTTTTATGCCGCAGACTGGTCCCGGATCCTACCGCCCGACGTCAACCTCTTGCAGATCGTGTCCGAAGTGACGGGCATTGAACTCGGCTGGCTCACGCAGACGGTCACCGACGACCGTCGGAGTTGTCTCCGGCATACCAGCATCGCCAAGAGGATGTCCTGGCTGGCCAAGAGACGCACCACGCGCGCCGAAGACATGGCGTATTGCGTGCTTGGGATTTTCGACATCAACATGCCTCTGCTCTACGGCGAAGGCGCCCGGGCGTTTACTCGTCTGCAGGAGGAGATTATCAAAAAGTCAAACGACCACACCATCTTCTGCTGGACGTGGATGGGCGAGGTGCCGCACAATTGGAACAGTCCCCTTGCGCCTTCGGCTTGTCAGTTCGAAGGCGCGGGAAACTACATGCAGACGGATCGCACTCAGGACGACGTCGAAGTGTCTACCTTTTCCATGACCAATGCTGGCCTGTTGATCGAGCTCCCGCTTCTTCACACGGTGACTGATGAATACTACATCGTCCTGGAAGCTGGTACCGTGTCTGACGAGTCGTTTGGGAGTCGTGCGTGTCTTCGCGTCGAAGGCAGGAAGAGGGGCAGCAAGTTTTTGATCTGCCGATCGAGGAAGCCAGCAAGACCAATGGACATGCAGACAACGGGCTTGGACACGCGTCATATGGAGTTGACGCCGCTGCTCTTTGGGGACCCGTTTCCGCTTCGGAGATTGGACCGACTGAGGATGTTGGGACACAAAGACAACTGGGTCGCCCTTTTTGTTCTGTCCGACTCGAAGAGCCTCTTGTCGGAGAGGGTCAGCTTCACGGAGAAGTTCCGCTCGACGGATATAGACTGGCCGGGTAGCCATGCGCACATGTTCCCGCTGGAACTTGTCTCGCGGAGAAAAGCCATTGGGGTTAGCTTGTTGCATGCTTGGGCTTGGGTGAGGCCGGTTGACGATCGAGGCCACGACGTGGTGCCCGTTTGCGTCCACATTTACATCGGCGTGAAGCTGACGAAAGGAAAACGCCCGTATCATTCGGTTCGGGTGTCCACGCAAGTGTCTGGCAAGTGCCGGAAAGATGGCAATACGTGCGGGTGCAAGGTTCCCGAAGCATTCCACTTGGGCGTCTTGGGAGACGCCGAGTGTCCCAGCGACCTCAACCGGGATTTGGGACTGAGAGTTGAGCTTGGGGAGTTTAGTCCTCACTCGGTGTACTCGGAGTCTCGTCTCGTTTCGCCTTCTTTGTTCTTGAAGATTTCCGATGTTGTAAGTCAGGAGCCTGGGGGGCTATCGAGTAATAGGGAGACGGCCCGACATGTGGAACCGACGTGGAAGGCGTATGTGATGGATGGATATGCGAATGAGGGTGAGCCAGACGAGGAGATTTATTATACGAGTAATGAGGAGGACTAATCATGGTGTTGCTTGGGTCGATGGCTTGAGACTGAGAGTTGACGGGGGTGACGGTACTCGAACTACTTCGTTGAAGAGTGTTTAATACGACGAGTCATGCTCGCAATTTACGGAACCCGAGCGGCAGATACCAAGGCCTGATGGACCTTGAGATACTGGAACAATGGATATATGGTGTTGTATACCTCTCGGGGCGTCTTGAAGAGAGACACCTCGCTACATGTAGGTTGACCACTCGTTTGAGCGGGTGCTTCGTCCGAGAAGCGTGCTGTTCAAGGGGGAGAAGATGTCCCCGGTGGCGTTGTTTCCAAGGACGAGCCAAGTTACGGCTCGGGAACTGATCGGTCCTCGCCGACCGTCCGGGCCGGCATCTGCGCGTTCTTCGAGAGTGGCGTTGAGAGCCTGACTGTGGAGGAGTTTCTGGATAGGGATTGAGTGTTTCAGATGGCGACCGCAACTCGGAAAAATAAGGAGAACTAGCATATTGTGTTGAGTAGATAGAGGCTGAAGAGGCTTAGAGTGAGCGGCACATTATAAAGTCCTCAAGTTTGTACATGTATGGACCTATTCGGAGTACTATGTCTATCCGGCCTTGGCTGTATGTGACCATGGATGCCACAGGACATACCAGCCAAACTCGGAGTTGCTGCACCACTTAGACCAGAACCTCACTCAAAAATGATTGAAGCTTAAGAAACACGGCTTGTATCCTATTTACATACGCAAATATACACACCATCCTCACACACGCTTCTTCGCAGCACACCTCGCCGAACTCCCCCCAACCCTCACCGGCTTCCCCAACTCGCTCGTCTCATCCACACTACAAACCCGACCACACGACGCCTCATCCGCCTCGCCATGCAAAATCTCAATCCACTGAATCTGCTGATACGCCACTCCCCCCTCAGCCATCTCCCCCGTCCACTCCCCACCATTACTCCACGCGTTGAACGTGAGCGTGGCCGCGTCCTTGGGCACCTGGAAGTCGTTGCGCGCCGTCAGCTGCCCATCGAGGAACCAGAGGACTTCGTCCTTGGTCCAGTCGAGCCGGTGGGTGCCCCAGTTGGACCACTTCAGCCCGTCGGGAAGCGTGACCGTTTCGCTGGCGCCTTCGACGTCTTCGCCTTCGTCTGTGTAGGAGGGCTGGTTGGTGTAGTGGATGACGTTGTCGGCGTCTTTCGTGAGAATCTCAATGTCGGCCTCTTGCACCTTTGCCAGCGAGCCGCCGTCGCGGTAGGTGAACATGGCGGTACAAGCACCCGCCGAACCAATAGTCCGAGCGAACATGCGCATCGAAGCGTACTGGTACGTGTCTATCGACTCAATCTCCGCCGCCGACTGAAACCCGTCCCCACGAGCAGTCCGCATGGTCATAAACGTCTCACTCGCGGGCGTATCGTCATTGTTGGCCTGGATGTAGACATTGTTCGCCGAGTTCTGCATGGGAACCGCCTCGTCGTCACTACTCCAGCTCTGAACCGACCACGTCTGCCCCCATTCCGAGTCCCAGGCAAAGAACGAGCTGGAGACGTCGGCGTCGGCGTTGGCAGCAATGGTGTCGAGGACGGCGGGCACTTTTGCGTACTGCGAGAGGGAGCGGAAGTCGACAAACATGTGCTTGGCGTAGTATGTAGGCTTGGTGCCGTTGGTCACGTAGCAGTCGCACTCTGAGTCGTCGACGACGGCGCCGAGGACGGGCGCGATCGCGAGGAGGGAGGCGAGGAGGGGGGTTGAGGAGTGCATAGTGAGGGACTGTTAGCTGGCGCGTAGAGGTTGGTTCGACATGGCTGGTCTGAAGCTTATATATAAGCATGCGTTAGAAACTTCTTCGTTTCTTCTTCCGTTTCTCATGGGGTAGCAGGGGCGTCGTGGCCGTGGTCCGTTGGATCCGTCCTTCAGGGGTCGATCTTCATGGTCCACAACCAAGTGAAGCTGCTGACGGTTGCCCGCAAAAAGGAGATGAGGAGATCTGTCATAGGCCGACTTCTCACTCAAAATTGGGTTATTGCAGTGCACAGCCCTGCGGATTCTCTGCCCCTGCCGTGGGTTGACATCTGATTTTGGAGCGAAACACTAGCCCGGCTCGAGACTGAAGCCCAGCTGCCCTGTAAGGCGAAGGATTTGCGTTGATGAAAGCATGGACGAGAAGGATGAATGAAGGGAGAGCGGTGATGCGTCGTCTCATGACAGCCGAGTCCTAGACTTAGCAGTCTTCGGATCCTTCATGTTCAAAATACTTCTCATGATACGTATCAAAACTTTGAGATTTGAGGCGAGAGGCGCTTTGCTGCCAACGAGCTGAGCTTCTCCCGGCGGCAACTAAGCCTTCGGAGGTTAGGATGGAGGAATCGCCAAGTCTCCGGAACCGACACGGCGTCTACCGTGGTTTGCCATTGGATCAGCCCTGTAAATCGGTTGGTCACGTCAACGGTCGGTGCACGGAACAAAGGAAGGATTCGAGGTAATTAAACGGTGGAATTCCTTTGGATCCGAGTCGTAAACTGCGTTGTTCAGCGTGGTTCTCATGCCCTAAGCGATCCAGCTCTGAGAGAAGTCGCCGGCTCCTCAGGCCCAGCGCCTTCACAGCCCCAAGGGCCTCCACATCCAGAGGGATTGGATACCTGGGTTATGTCCTGACAAACCCTTCTCACGCATCAAGGACATCGCGGTAATCCTGAAGTACACGGAAACAGGTACGGCCCTCGTTGGCTCCGGACCTAACGGCGGATCGAAGTTGGTTCACTCGGAGATCTAGCCAATTCGGTTGTGACCGGGTCTCCGCTAGAAGCCGAGGGAGACCATTGCTGGCTTCGCAGGTTGAATGCATTGAGACTCGCAGGACAATACTCGACTATAGAGAGCTCCCTCCACGACCTGCACTGTGCCGCCCCTCGTCTTTGTCTCTCCTTCGGTTTTGCATCTTGGGATGCTGCCTAGCGTCCACGCGTCCTATTGTTCCTCGTCATGAATGCAGATAACCAGACGTCTACATGATCCTCGGTTCCAGGAGCAGACGCAATCCAGACTCAACACACTTCCTCATCTCATAGGACGCTCACAGATCCGAGATCCACCACATCACAGTCCTCGTCAGCTAACGAATGTGAAAAGTCGAGCAAAATATCCCTTTGGCATGCGCCGCCAACTTTTGCAGCGATTGCGCGTCTCAACCTCGAATGCGGCCCAATCGCATTCAAAATGAAGGAATACGGTCGGCTCCCGTTTCCCGTTCAGGGAGGTCTGCAGACTTATCGGTTGGCGATATCATGGCGTTGCCTTGGTTGAATCCCGACCGAGTGTATTCTCCGAGACCGCTTTTATTCTCGCGTTTCGGCCGGACCACTTTCACTTCGCTCCTAGATTCTCGCCATGTCTAGCAACTCGCAACACAGGGACTCAACCATGAACGGCAATGACAACGGCTACCACGATAATGTCGTGTCGGAGGACTCGCCCCTGCTTCCAACTGACTTGCCTCCCGACATTGTCCCCTCAAAGTCGTTCCGGCGTCGCGTGCTGCTCATGTGCGTCCTCTTCCTCTTCATCATCGAGGTGGGCCAGTTCATCATGGAGGCGCCGCTGCAAAAGATCATGGAAGACATCATCTGCCGGAATTATTACCCGGACCATCCCCTGCGAACCCCCCGGATACAGGACAGTCGCTGCAAGAGCAATCACGTTCAGGAAAAGCTCGCCATGGTGAGGGGATGGACCTTTGCTTTTGGAATGGCGACGCGTGAGTTATCAGACACGCCTAGTGGACGAGCTGACAATTGCAGCTATTGTTGCCCAATTCCCCTATGGAATCATTGCGGACAAGTACGGCCGCCGAATCGTCTTGTTCCTGGCCGTCTTTGGCTGTTTTCTGCAAATGGCCTGGGTCATGGTAGTCTGTAAGTCGCAGCACCACCAGATTGCTCATTGCTAACCCCCGACAGTGCTGTTCCCAGACGTCTTTAGCATCTGGGCAATGCTCCCCGGCAGTCTCTTCTACCTCATCGGAGGAGGCGGAGCCATGGCCGCCGCCATGATCTGGACCATTGTGGCCGACGTGGTGCCCGTGGCCGAACGAACCTCGACCTTTTCCCAGCTGACTGCCATCACCCTCATCATCAGCGTGCTGGTGAATCCCGTCTCGGCCTTGCTTCTCAAGTACGATCCGTGGATCGCCATGTGGCTTACTTTCGGCAGTCTCGTCGTGGGCATGCTCTCCATTGGGTTGATTCCCGAGACGCTGACGCTGCGACAAAGGGCCGACGAGAGGCGGCGTGCCAATACTGAAACTTCCGAGGCTCGGACTGATGTTGGATGGCGCTCCTTAGCTTCATTCAAGTCTGTCAAAGACCAGGTCTGGTCCACGGTGACAAACGACATGAAGCATGTCTGGCGGTTCGTTTTTGCCTCTAAGAATACGGTGATACTCATCGTAGCAACATCTGCATTCCTGCCCATGCGGCTCACCGCGTCAAACATCCTCCTTCAGTACATGACGAAGCGATTTGACTGGGAATGGTCCACTGTGAGCCTCTTCTGCTTGTTGGGTTACTCGTTGCTGACGACCTTAGGCAACCTTCATTTCGAACGCCGGCAACCTTGCGACAGTTGCATCATTGCTGATATTCCTGCCCATCGGGTCTATCCTCTTGATGAAGCGATGCCGCGACCCATTGCGCAAAGACCTCATTCTCGCACGTGTTTCGTCAATCTTCTTGGTTGTGGGCATGTTCGTCATGACCATTTCCGCAGTCCCGTGGCTCTTTGTCGGCTCGCTCGTAGTCATGAGCCTGGGAAACGGCTTCAGTGCGCTTTGCAGGGCTCTCCTCAACGCCGTCATTGAGCCGCACACGCTGGCCACGCTCAACACAACCATCGGGCTGGTCGAGATGCTCATCGCCATTGGTATTGGTCCTGCAATGGGGTGGCTATTGAGTCGAGGAATGCAGTTGGAAGGAATCTGGCAGGGACTGCCTTTTCTAGGTCTGACATTTTGTGCCGTGTGCATTTCGGCGGCCGTTTTTACCTTTAGGATTCCATCGGGTGTCGCACAGGGATAGAAATGTCCATATTCGCAGACGGACACTGCACGGGTTGATTAGACAGAGAAACCAGATGAGATGGCATAGAATTGAACTGATTGTGATGCGTCAACCAAGGTGTGGTGCTTCCCTCATACCCATCTTATCGATAAGACCCACCTCCACACCCCGCTGCAGCCTTCCAGCTTCTCCACTCCAGCTCCAACCGTCTCTCATCATCACCTCGAGTCCTCGACATCTCAGCCTCATCGACCAGTACCCGAAGCTCCCCGCCGGAATATCGATACCCTTCAAGAGACTCCAGGACTGCCACCATGTCGGATGACGAGGACTTTATGAGAGAGTCCGACGAGGACCAGCAAGTCTCCCCTCCCGCACCCGGCGCGAAGGCTAACCATTCAGGTACGACTTTGAGTACGAAGAAGACGACGATGACGAGTCCGGCGACGTCGATATCGAAAACAAATACTACAACGCGAAGCAATTGAAGCTATCCGACCCTCAAGATGCCGTGGTCGAATTCCTAGGCATTCCTCCCCTGGAGGACGAAAAGGGCGAATGGGGCTTCAAAGGCTTGAAGCAGGCCATAAAACTGGAATACAAGTTGGGACAGTTTGACAAGGTAGGATGTTTCGCTGCGCTTGCGGTCGCATGCTAATCTTTTCAGGCCGCCGAGCACTACGCCGAACTGCTCACGTACGTCAAGGGTGCTGTAACTCGAAACTACTCGGAAAAGTCCATCAACAACATGCTCGACTACATCGAAAAGGGAGTCGACGGCCCCGACTCGATTCGGTGCATGGAGCAGTTTTACTCCCTGACCCTGGACAGCTTGAAGAGCACCAACAACGAACGCCTCTGGCTAAAGACAAACATCAAGCTGGCCAAGCTATTGCTCGACCGGAAGGACTACGCGGCTGTTACCAAGAAGCTCAAGGAGCTGCACAAGACTTGCCAACGAGAAGACGGCACCGACGACCCCAGCAAAGGCACATACTCGCTGGAGATTTACGCGCTGGAGATCCAAATGTTTGCCGAGACTAAGAACAACAAACAGCTCAAGCTCCTGTACCAGCGCGCTCTCAAGGTCAAGTCGGCCGTTCCTCACCCACGCATCATGGGCATCATCAGAGAATGCGGTGGCAAGATGCACATGAGCGAAGAAAACTGGAAGGAGGCGCAGAGTGACTTCTTCGAGTCGTTTCGCAACTACGACGAGGCTGGTTCGCTACAACGGATCCAGGTTCTCAAGTACCTGCTCCTGACGACCATGTTGATGAGGTCAACCATCAACCCATTCGACTCCCAAGAGACCAAGCCCTACAAGACGGACCCCAGAATATCAGCCATGACGGAGCTCGTGGACGCCTACCAACGCGACGACGTCCACGCATACGAAAAGGTCCTGCAGCGAAATCAGGGCATCCTCGACGATCCCTTTATTGCCGAAAACATCGACGAGGTCACGCGTAACATGCGAACAAAGGGTGTCATCAAGCTAATCGCACCTTATACACGCATGAAGCTGGAATGGATTGCCAAGCAGCTTAGGATTTCCAGCCCCGAAGTGCAAGACATTCTGAGCTTCCTGATTGTCGACGGAAAGATTGACGGACGCATCAACCAACAGGACGGAACTCTGGAAATCTTGTCGAACGCCGACTCGGAGCGAGTACACGCACTAGAGGAGCTGGCAACGTCCATTTCGAATCTCTTCACGACGCTCTTCAAGGATGGTGAAGGATTCCGCCCTTCGGAAGCGGAGGATCAGGGGGTGGAGCTGCCCGGCATGCCGATGAGTAAGATACCCGGTCGAGGCAGTCGAGGCAAGAAGCAGCAACGCGTTGGTGTTTGGACTTGAGGTCGTAAACGACGAAACTCGATGTTGCGGTATCCGAGGCTACGCTGCTGCAGCGCCTCGGTCTAAACGCCACCTGCTCGCCACCACCTCGCCACCACAAGTGTTGGCATTCCGTGTGGTTTCTACGCTGGGAATGGGATATGATACGGTAAAGGCAAGGGCTTCTACCACTGCATGGAGCTGTTAACTATAGCTAGACATGACTTGGCAATGAGAACGATAATGACCACAAGTTAAACAAGTGAAGCTATCGAGTGACCGCGTCGACATATCGCCACACGTCATCTTTTCTTGGCTCAATTGAGACACGGGATTGGGCACAACTATTAGCGGCAAGCGGAGCATGCATACACCGGGTTATATTCCTGGAAGCTGACCTGTCGCACAAGGCTACCGATGCATCTCAGTCGACAAAGGGTAGACTACCGCAGCACAGTGACATATTCCCGGGCCACGGGCGACACAGGAAAGCAGGCGAATCCTAACACGGAAATGGCAGAGAGAGAAGGGATAATGATGAGGGGCCTGAACATGTTTGACCCGAGTCGGCGAATGAGAAGACGGCGCGTCGGGCGAGCTTGCAGATGGGTGTAGGAGGATAGATCGGATGACGAGATTCGCCCTCATGCGATCCCGGGTTTTTAGTTCGGTGTTGCAGCGAAGACGAGACGCAAGAGGTCCAGGCTATAGGTGCCTCCTACGTGCAGACGTCTTTTCAGGTCGAGACTATCGGGGCGTCGGGCTGGGAACGCTGAGACTGGCTGGACGGGAGAGGCAAAAGCACCTATATGCGCCCCCGGAACTGAAAGCGTCCATTGGCGAGCTGAGAGAGGGGTAACTGGGACGAAAGCCTTGGAGGGCTTTGCGTATCTAGGGTTACACGGGGCACAGCTCTGAGGGCCAGATGATTCACCGAGAAGAGGTTGGCGCATGGCCAAGGGGGGGGGAAGAAGAAACGAGAACAGCAACGTCCTAATGGGAATGCTAACGAGACTGGGCATCCAACGGCAACTGCGACATCCGTCCTGCAAACGTCACGGCGTACCCGACCGGGTGTAATTGACAATATACAGGAAACCCGAGACCGAGCATACGAGCTTACCGTCCGAGAGGCCATCCATCCTCCAACGGGCGCCTCGCTGCAAGTTGCGTATCCGGGACACGGGTGCGGTCTCTGCGGGAGTCAGGTTTATGACCTATCTCTTTTTTTTTTCTCTCTTCACCCCAACGCCTCAACCATACAAAGCTCACGGTCCCCCCCTTCTTGGTCGATCCCCTGCCAATGGTACACAAGAGACCGGGGTCTTGGTTCCAATTGCCCGAGTCTGATGTTAACAACAAGAGTCCACACGTCGGGGGACGAGCTTGGGGAAGGACAAGAGATGCGGCGGGCGGAAAAGAGCAAGTGCAGAGTTGAGGGCGTACAAGACAGCGCCAGGGGGAGGGGGGTCACGAAGGCTGCGAGTGACGGCGCATCGAGGAGCTCGCGAGGCTGCATTTTGCCGCCCGGGATGGAACGTCTCGGCAAGCTTGACTCACCTCGAGGATGGAGGGGTGGATGACAGGTCATCTTTCGTTACCACCCTTTGCCTTCTGTTTTGCTTTTTTTTTTTTCTTGGAAGGGTGTCGTCCATGAACCAGGTATTTGGGCCATGACTCTGTTTTTCGTGGTTGAGACCTAGCAAGTCGGCAATGGCGGTGTGAATGCCACGGCTTGAAGTGTCATCAAAGGACACCTCGGAGATGACCTGTACGTGAGGAAACAAAGCCATTGCCAGTCCATTCATGCCCATGCCAGAAGCCCCGGCGGCCGACGCGAGGACGGGAATACACACCCGTCTCAGCTCGCTGCATCTGCCACGGCCAAGAAAACCAGCGCATGCAGCAGCCGGCAGCCGTTTTGTAACAGGTCCTCGTCTTGACGTACAGCCGACACACCCAACCCCACATCATGTATCGTCCTCCTCTTGAATCACGATTGGGAGTACGATGGCCGATGAACGAGACCCTGGGTGTGACTGCGACGGGTGCGAGATGCACCAAGTGCCGAGTACGCATGTCCGATGACAACGGAAGGGGTTAGTTGGCGAGCGGCCAATGGCGAGAAGAGAGGGTGCAGGATTGTGTCGCATTGCATGAGGATGCGCCGTCACTGGAAAAGGCCAAGGCGTGTTTTCAGCTTTTGTTGGACAATGATGAACCGGATCATCTCGTTCCCAATGGGGACTGTTTGCTGCACGTAGCCGAGAAATAGGACCAGCTCCTAGTATTCAGGTGGCGAGCAAGTTGAGAACTGCGACGTCTCGCGAGACGGGACGACGGGAAAGGGAGGGTTTGACGTCTTGTGTTTCCTGAAGACGAGATGAGAAGGACGATATTGGCGGGATCGTCACGACGCAAGGCACCTCGTCTGCCGGATTGTCCTGACTTGTCAAAATGGGACAGGATATTGGCTGCGGGACGGGATGCTTTCTCGTTGTGCGACGCGACCCTCCCAGACCCCTTTCCTTGCTTTAGTGCCCTCCGTAGGTTGCACGAAACCTGCAGTGCAATGACGACTGGGAAGAGCGGGTATAGAAGGCATTAGACTCGCGGCGTCGACGGCGAACTGTGAGATGACACGAGGGCGAGACAAGAACGACGGCCGATTTGAGACAACACCAAGAAGAGAAAAAATCACCCGAGCCCATGGCGTCGCGCACGGAGCTGCAGGTGGCAGATGAGACGAGTGATAGTGGTGGAGCGCCCGTAAACCGCTCGCCGTCCGTTCCGTTCCGTCGCCGCCGACGCCGCAAGGGCAAGCATTAAACAAGATGTGCCTCCGCTGCGGCCGCTAGGGGACGGGAGCAAAAAGAAGAAAAAAAGACCAAGGCGAAGGCTGCGGAGACGAGATGGACCATGGCCCATGGGAACCTTTGACTTCGTCTGTGATAGGAATGTGTTACTGACGGCGGCTGATACGGGATACGAATCGACCGTCAGTATCTCGTCGACACCACGTCTCGTGCTGTCGATAACAAAGGACAAGGAGGACCCTCGACGTGTTGTTTGACGTTATCGCTCTCGACTCCGGATCTTCCGACTCCAGATGACGAATGGACGGGGTGGGAATGCACGATGCTGTCATGCTTGTGGCCGCTATTCAAGACGCTGACTGCGGGGTGAGGTGAGAGCTATCGAGGGCATCAGCAATTGGATCATACCTCATCCACCTCGGCAGTCTGCTTCCAGGCTGGAACCTGGACGCATGTTCGCCCGCCGCAGGAATACGAAAAAGAAAAGAGAACAGAAGCGCGTACATTGCCTCCCCCAATCACGAACGGCACGTACCGCCAGAGGTAGGGATTCTGCAGGTCCGTCAACTCGGTACCATGGTTCGTGGTACCAACCATGTCGCATGTAGAGGAGAGAGCGTCTTCGTTGATGGTTGACGGAGGAGGTGGTGAGCTGGCCAGTTTTCCCAAGGTCCCTCCCGTCGTCCGGCATTCGCTGTCGATGGACTGCTCCGCCTGATCGAGTGCTAATAAGGGCATGTCGATTTGAACCCTATCCATTGCCTCACCCGTCAGTCCCGGCGAAGCACTTCATTCGGTAATACTCGGCGGCAATGGTGTCGTGCTAGATAGACCTTTTAGTTTACCACTTGTCCTCAGCTCTTAGTTCCAAGGCCTTTCCTCGCGACTGGCTCCTTCCTCCTGCTCTGCTGCGCCTTGCCGCAACAGTGCCTTAGTCCATGGTGCCTGCCTTGCCCCTTGTCGTGAGTGTCTGAGCGCTCGTGCCTGCCTCGGTGGTTGCATCCATCATCAGCCAGGGAAGGAGCCAATGGGCGAATCACGATGCTCCCATTATCAATCATCGACACCCGGCCCAACAACACCAGACCAGCCTTTTGCCCAACAACCAGCCCTGGCTCTTCACCTCGTCAGCATCTCACCTCGGAGGGAAGCTTCCGTCATGGACTTTTTCTGCATTCCTCTTGCGGCGTCTCGTCGACAGACTCGTACTCGGCCTTTTGTGCCCCTTTCTCTTCTCCATTACTTTACTGCCGGGGTTCACCCCTGACAGATCAATCATCATCCAGACATTCCACCACCATCACGGGCCCCCCCGCAGATTCCATCATCCACCGGCGCAGTGCAGCGCAGCGTTCCAACAAGCATCAAGGGCGCACTCTCTGCGCTCTCAGAGGCCACACGACCCAGGCGTGCAGGGGCTCTCGACTCACCTGGACTCGGCCGGGTCGACGGCCCAGCAAACGTGGTCGTCTCAATGCCCACCCTTGCGACCCTGCCAATCGCCCATCACAACGGCCGAGGCGCTTTGGCACGCGACGACGACGAACAACCCACTCTCACCAGCGCACTCTGCCTGTTCAACGTGGTGTCATGCCGCCGTCCAGGGTCATCCACGCTCCCTTCACCCAGGCTCGTCACTTGATTGATCTAGAGATCCCATCCCCCGTCGACTGTGCATACATCTGTTGCATCACCGGCTTACCAAGGATTCATGCCCACTATGCCCTCTGCCTGCCGGAGTTCTGCATTGACGAGAAAGCTGCATACCGAAGCCATCGGTGATATACCTGCGGTAGTATATTCACGGCACCACTTAGGATGCCCGGTGCTGCCGCCTCTGAAGCCGTGTAAGTCCCGTCCGGTCCTAATCGACAGCCGAAACATGCAGCTGCGGTCGAGTCTTGTATTTCCGCCTGACTTTCCCTCTGCATGCCTCTCTGTCGACTCTTGTTGTTTGTCTCCTGATGCCCGAATGCGCATCCCGCAATTGATAATCGCCAAGGCCCTCGTCCCTCCGCCAAGGCACGGTCCGTGACAACGCCCGCCCACCCGCATACCCACGGAGACATCCGTGTTCGTGGGAGGAAGCATCGCCAACCCCTCTCAACGTCCCTCATCCGAGACACAACCCCAGGCCCTTAACGAGATAGCCGTCAGGGTCCAAACTATTCGATAGTGGGACAGGTATTCGGAGTTTCGGGCCTACAACTGCAGTCCGAATTCGCGACATAGGTCGTCAATCCGGTGCCTCGATTTTCGACAAGGACGGGCCAGAAAAAGCCCCGGCTGACGCACCCATCAAAAGACGCCACCACACGAGATAACGCCCCATCGCCAAAAGCCCAGGGGAAAGAACACGCACCGGCGCCGCGCCACATTCTGCAGCACTTGTGCCTCATGTTTGACACGAGCCTAACGTCTCTTCGGCAGGGTCCTCGAGGACTGGCAGAGAGCTTTCCGAGCATTGTGAGGCTCTGTCCCGTGGGCATCTCGTCGTTGGCGCCCTTTCCGCCGAGTGTGAGCGTCATCATCAGCAACATGACTGCTGACGTTTCGTCGTCTCTCGTGTCATCTCTGGCACGATCCACGATACTCCGCCTCATCACTCCAGCTCCTGCTCTCATCCATACTAATCTTGCTCGTGTCATTCTTCATCCCACTCGCCATCCATTAGCTCGGGTCGGCAGCTCATGTCTCCCCCACGCTCATTAGTGTAAATTTGAGGGCATCATCGTTTCCCGGGACCGTGGACTGTCAAACCCAAACCACTTACTAGGGATTCCCAGGACCCCCATGCGAATCCCTTCTTTTCTCTTCTTCTTCCCACGCGCTCGAGGGAAAAAAAAGCTGCCCCCATCCTCCTCATCTCACCCGTCGACCAATCGTCGGCTCCATCGCCAACGAGGCTTCTCGGACGGACCTTGAATAATTGGAGACGCGGTGCCTGCAGCGATCCAATTGCGCTCAGGAGCCTCAGCCACTTAGTCGGTGCTGTCCAAGAATCACTCACATTGAGGTACAACCGGCGATCGTATCGAAATCGTCAGCGGGAGATCGCCACTGCTGAAGAAACTCCTGACTGGTTTGCACCATTCCACCTCGCCCTCCAAGTGGATTCTTTGTGGACTCTCGCACACCAGTCACCGCTCACGACGGACGAGGTGGACCGGCAAAGCGAGACGACCGCATCTCGATAATACCGGTTACGGAGGCGGTACGCCAAACACCAGTTCCCGAACCCCGTGGCCGGATACTCTCTTCTGGTGCAGACGTTGCAGCCTGTGCGTGCCGTATAAGCCTCTCCCGCCAGGAATGTGGTGTCGTCTCGGCCAAACACTCCATCTGTGCAACAAATCCTTCTTGTGACACCCATCCTGCGCGCAGAGGCCGTGCTAGCCGCGCCCCCTTCTTCTTGTTCGACACCTCACGTTAAGCCGTCCGGTCGGCATCAACTTGCTAGCGGCCTAGCCCGGCCTTGATTTCTCGACATCATCTCTCCTTGGCCCGATTCCCGGCGCCCTAAAGCCAGGAATCCATCAAAACATCAAACCGCCTCCTGGGTCCCGTTCCAATTCCGAAGCCGAGGGTGGTCCCAACTCCCAGGGTTTTTTTTTTTTT
>JAMQMW010002224.1:8164-19413 GCA_024115155.1 Thelonectria blattea
TATTCAAAGATCTGGGAAGGGCAGCCGCGTTTAGAAACGTTTATATGGAAGAGCCATGATTATGTCTTCTCGGGTGCTTGGCAAGCGTATAGGGCGGGTTGACTACTGCTGGGTGCTTGGGGCAACGCAGGCACTTGTATATCTTTTTTCCTTGCACAGAAAATCGATGCTGTTCTTCTTTTTTACATAGATTGACGGGTCGTCTAAATTACAAAAAGTCTATGCCGTTCGTTGTCTTTACATGTCCGGGTCCTTCTTCAATACCTTTCGCCGCCGTATCAGCTCGGCCAGAGGTACGTCTTCATCGTCATCTTCGTCGTCGTTGTCGTCGTCATTTGGAGCATCAGAGTCTTCCTCGACTCCAAAGTCTCGCAGCCTGCTCCCGTCGGAGCTAGTCCAGCGGGGGGTTTCCCCAAAGGCCTGCTGGCCCTCGTCCTCTTCCACCTCCTCGTCGTCGTACATGTCGTAGTCGTCCACCTCCTCCAGCTCGGCGAGCAGCATCCTCCTCCGCCTGCGCTCGTCGCGGGCCTGGCGCTTCCGAAACTCGGACTTTTGGTCCTCGGGGCTCATGTTGGCGATGCGCAGCTCCTCGGCGTAGTCCCTGCGGGCGGCGGGCCAGGGCCGGTTGCCGCGGCGCATCTTTTCCGGGTCGGGGGGCGGCCAGAGGCCCTCGATGCGGTTGAAGCCGTTCTCCTCCCAGTCCCAGCCGGAGCCGCGGCCGTCCTTTGAGATTGTCGGGTTGCCGGCCAGGGGCCACAGCCAGAGGAGGAAGTTGCGGGTGCCCATGGCCTGGGACATGTTCTTGAAGAAGCCGACGTCGTAGGGGAACTCGAGCTTCTCGAACTGCATCTTTTCGCCCTTGGGGCCGACCACGTCCCACCAGTCCTTTGCGGGGCGGTCGGCGAGGGACTCGTGGCGTTCTTCCTCCCAGATCTCGATGATGGTCTGGTTGACGACCCAGCTCTTCATGGTGGTGACGAGCATGACGAAGAGGGCGAAGGAGGTGAAGAAGCACACGATGGAGAGCACCGACAGGCTGATCAGACCCGGCAGGCTGGGACCCAGGTAGGCGGGCATGCGGCGGTTCTCCCAGAGAAAGGCGAAGCGTTCCCAGAGCATGGAAGCCAGGTACCAGAGGGCCAGGTTGGTGTATATGAGGAAGCGCATGAAGTGCGGGAAGGTGGTCATGGAGACGCAGTTGCGCGTCCAGGGACAGTGGTGGTCCATCCTAGGGATGCATCTTCCGCAATGGCGACAGTGGTGGGCGCGGAGGGGTTTCGGGGCGTTGCACTTGTTGCACCAGCGGCGGGCGTCGTCCGGGTCGATGACGCGCTCGGCGAAGACGTAGCGGCCCGGATCGACGGTGATGGAGCGGTAGTAGGTGATCCAGAGGAGGAGGAGGAGGACGTTGAAGGTGAGGGTTTCGCGGCGAGGAGGGGGGCCCGGATCGAGGGTCGAGAAGGAGAAGACGAGCTGGGAGAAGTAGCCGAGGAAGACGATGAGGGCGCAGACGGAGGGCACGGCGAGGCCCCGAATGAAGGGGACGTCGTTGAAGCCGGCCATATCTGAGAAGACGACTATCGGTCCATGAAGAGGAGAGGAGAGGTGAAGAAGAAGGGACGGAAGCTCGGGCTTGTCAAGGCCACGATGGAGATGAGAAAGTAATGGAGGTGTTCTAAAAAAAGATTGCATCAACAGGGGCAGGAAGTCACTAAGAAACATCCCCAGAAATTGACATCATCAGAGCTTACGTAACCCACGTGTTTATGCCACGAGTCCACGACAGTTCTAGCCCCTGACCTCAAAGGTCGACAAGTTCATTTTTTGATCATCATGATCTCGCCTTGACATCTCTTGTGTGTGTTTGGTTGATAATATCGAATTGGGTCCATCTTTTAGTTTCTAACCGACGGTTTTTCTTGTTGCGGCATGTCGACGTCTGTCCTCATGGGCGTGTCCTGATTCTCACCACGTTATTTCCTTGGCGGCTGTGGCAGTCATTATGGCTCCCAATTTGGTCGTCCAATTGTCGTCGCTCTGGTATTTGATATCATGACTTCTTTTCAACTAGCAATCGCTGACGTCGATTTAGCGCAGCGGTATCATTCTTTTACATCTCTCAGACATTGGAACGACACTCTCTCACGGGTGCGTACCACAAGCCCCTCTTGGAGACACTAGCTGACCACCCTTCTCAGAGAGCCCTCGGCTATCGTCCTTCTTGGTCTTTCTATTATCCGGAGCCTTGTGCTACGGCGTCAGCTGCTTTACCAAGTGGTTACCTGGCGCCGACGCGAGGTTCAAGACGCCCCAGAGACACATCTACAATGCGCCTTTGCTAGATGGCGCTGCTAGGCTTGCGGCCGACGGACAGAATCCGCATCTGCCAAAACGCCCGCGGCGTCTGTCTCTTCCGCTGCTGGTTGTTTGCATCGTTCTCCGGTTGGAGATTTTCCACTTTGTGAATTACCAGCAGCAGTGTGCAACCCCTGGAGTCGAGGTGAGCCGCCCGTTACTTCACTTGTTTCAGTACTGACTCCTTCAAGGCATATCTCTGCATCGCCTTGTTTGCCTATGAGATCTTTGCCACGCGGAGGAAATGGGGTGTCCCTCCTGTCGAGGATCCGGATGATCCGTGGCGTACCTGCTTCGACGACCTGTACGACTGGTTCACCGGTCCCAGGGTAGTCTTGACGAACTGCTTTATCGGCGCCTTCACGTTTGCCACGGGCACCTACAAGGTCATTAACCAAGCCATGCCATCGACGTATGTGTGCTTTTCCCCTCTCGAGGGCCGCCGGACAACGCTCTTTCTGCAATGCATCGGCCTCCTTTTCGACACCCTCATTGTTGTTCTGCTTTGGCGGACGCTGGCGTGGTCGAGAACGGCCAAAATCAGACTCAGGACTCTCGGGACTATCTTGGTTCTATCTTCGCTCTCCATGGGCCTAATATGGTTGGGGCACAGAGTCTTCACCGGCTCCAGCATCCTGCACACAGGCTTCGGCTTCCTGTATGGCTTCGATATCATCGTCGACAGCCTCACCTTTGCCACTTTGATGATCTCCGCTACCTATTGGGTCTGCGAGACGTCTCCGCTCACCCCTTCCAGCGTCATTACATTTCTCGTGGGAATGTCCAAGGTTGGTAACAACATTATCAGCTACAGCGACTATCTTCACTCCTCCCGGTTGGCAACCCTGCTGCCCCTGTACTTTATAGGCGCCGGCATGGTGTTGTTCTCGTATTGCCACGAGGTTCGCTCTATCATGTTCATTCGCCGCTTCGTCGTGGTTGCGATTCTGTTTGGACTTGCGGTTGGGACGACCGTCTTCGTCTCCATCGAGCCGCCACAGACGTTTACGAAGCGCCATCCCCTGAGCGATTACATATACAAGGCAAACATCAAGCACGAGAAGTGGAAACGCCATGTGGCCACGAGTGGCAGCCTGCCAGTTGCAGTCAGGATCTACAAGGAACGACACGACGGGAAAAACCCCCCTCCGGGCTTCTCTGCTTGGTATGACCTCGCAAAGAATACCGTCGTCATCGACCAATTTGATCAGATCGAGGCCGATCTGCTCCCTTTCTCTTCCATGTCTCCCAAGAACCTGCGGAAGAGGGTCACGCGCGCCACGGAGCTCCCGGGCGTCCACACCATCACGATAAAGGACGGGAAGGCTTCAGCTGCTGTAGCTGCAGGGGCAGAAGGCGAAGAGGATCTAACGCTGTTGGTGGAAATGATCAACCAGTTTGCCAGACATCTACCCGACATGATGCTTCCCATTAATCTTAGTCCGACGCCTCGTGTCCTGCCAACGTGGGAGGAGGCCAACGGACAGGCTCACATTGACCTAACACCCATTGTGAACTTGATTTCGCGGTCAACCGAGGAAGTGAACGGCACAGAAGAGTCACTCGAAGCCAGAGAAGGCCCGAGCCTCCCAGTACAACTGGCGTCGACTATATCTGCATCGAAATATCGACAGATGCAAGTCGACGGATGCGCACCGGGATCGCAAACCCGAACAAGCCCACACTGGAACATTGGCACGTTTTGTCCTTCGTGTATCCGACGACACTCAAAGGGGCCGTTGATGGTGCATTGGGATAGATCCATGGACTTTTGCGACCAGGCGGATGTGAAGTACCTCCACGGAATGTCCCTTTCCGCACCACGAGCCGAACCGGTTCGGGACATGGTGCCGCTATTCGGATCCTCCAAATCGCAGCCTTTCCAGGACATCATCATCCCGATCCCCAGGAAGGAAAAGGATGTGCCCGACATTGACTGGGACTTTCGACGACGCTACGACAGGTTGTTTTGGGGAGGTAAGCTCCAAGACGGGGCCATCGGCGACCAGGCTCTGCGTGGAAGCCCCAAGATGCGTCTCTTGAATATGATTACGAAGCCGCATCTCAAAGACCAGACTACTATGCTGCTCCCCGTGGACGACAAGAAGGCGGACAGGTTCAGGTACGAAAAGGTGTCGCTGGCCGAGGCCAACCGGGTGATTCCCGTGACCATGGGCATCAGCAACTTTACGGGATGCACCGGACGCAACTGCGAGTTGGTCAAGCAGGCGTACGGGTCGAAAGAGGCCGACGAGCAAGAACCACTAGAACACCGCTACGTCATGGTAGTGGACGAGGACGGAGGCCCGCCGCCCGAGTTCCTGCGGTTCCTCAAGTCCCGGAGCGTGCCCTTCCTGTCGACCATGTTCAAGACGTGGTACACGGAGAGGCTGGTGCCCTGGCTGCACTTTGTGCCCATCGACGTGCGGTACCAGGCGCTGCACACGACCATGTCGTACTTTGCCGGGACGGAGGGTCGAGGAAAGGTCAACTATCGGGAGACCAAGATTCCGGCGCACGGCAAGGACGGGCAATGGATCGGGTCGCAGGGCGCGGCGTGGGTGCATAACGCCATGGGCGACAGGGACATGGAGGTTTACCTGTTCCGGGTGCTTATGGAATGGGGGAGACTGGTGGACGACAAGCGGGACGACATTGGGTTCTGGGTAGACAAGAAGGGGGAGTATCACGACGACGATTGGACACGGGATCAGGAGTGGTGATGTTTTTGTTTCTTTTTTGTTGTTTTTTGTTTTTGTTTATTGGGCTACGGGTATTCGCATGTATGTGCATTTGTTTGGATTTGTTTTGAAGGAAAAAGTCTATAGGACGAGTGCCACGTGGAACACGGCGAACGGATAGACTTGGGAATTGAGCTGTGTGTGTGTGTGTGTGTGTGTGTGTGTGTGTGTGTTGATCTGGGCATCGGATGAGAGAGCATGATCGGGAAGTGCATTGATGAGGATAATGAATGGTATGGGGTGTGGGTTGGGGGGACAAGGGAAGGGAGGTTTAGACAGGGAAGAAGAAGAGGAGGGAGTTTCTTGGGTAGGGAAGAAGGAGGGAGAGGAGGGAGAAGCAGCAAGGAGGAGGAGGGAGGAGCAGGAGGAGGAGGAGAAGGAGGAAGCACTACTGTACGAATAGGAGGCACATACTCGATGCGACCAACTCACACCAAACAACAACGCAGTCACACACACACACACAGCCTGTCACACAGCAGTCACACGCACGTCCGTACGCACGCACGCACGCACGCATATCTGGAGAAGAAACACGGGGGAAGGGGAGAGGGTAGGGAACATGGATGTACCGGATTGGTTCATTTTTCCATCTTGCAGGAGAGGAGCCTGAAGGAGAATGAAGAAGCCCAAGAAAGGATGGATGGGCCACTGCAGGGCAAAAGTTAGGTACATACGGTGCGACGACGGGTTGCTGCATCACTCCCCCCATGCATTCGCCCAAATCGAATAACGTAAGAAAAGGGTGAAAGATGTAATATGTATTTCCGCGAGCCCGTGTTGTTTGGGGAGGGATTGCATTGCCTGGCGATGTTGTCTTCGGGGAGGTCTTCCGGCAAGGGGCGGAAGCGAGAGAGAGAGAGAGATGCTGTTGTTGTTTTCTTGTGAAGGAAGGGGCCGAGCTCGGCGTGGAATGTCCCGATCGACCGGTTCTTCGGGAGTGTCGCGGCCAATGTTTTGAAGGGGCTTGTTCATTGGGTCGAAGATGAAGGAGACCGGGGGGGGGATGATGATGATGATGTGTGCTGTGCGGTGATTTATGCCGGGTTGTGTTTCTTTGTAGGCATTCGGCGATAACAACGAGAGGAAAAGGTATGGATTGGATTGGATTGGATTGGTGACGGTGGGACTACAGGGAGCTTTACAGGGGAGAGTCTCCGTCTTGTCTCGGTGTCTTTCACCGTCGACCATTTCGTGCATACGGACTACATTGTATTCGTATCGACTCCAAGGTGAGCGAGCCAGCTCCGGCTTCCGGAGAGGCCCCAAGCGGGCAGAGGGCGAGTGGTGAGACCATTGTGGTGTTGTTTCTTGGTCTCTGTTTGAAGAGTAAAGATTTCGGTCTTTGTCTTCCGTTCACCGTGCTTCAGCCGCCCGAAGCCGTTCCGTCAAATCCAAAGGCCAGCCCAGTGTTTTTCTTCCCTTGGAGTGGGGGTGGGGAAAGGAAAAAAAGGGAAA
Source organism: Thelonectria blattea (assembly GCA_024115155.1). Classification (NCBI taxonomy): domain Eukaryota; kingdom Fungi; phylum Ascomycota; class Sordariomycetes; order Hypocreales; family Nectriaceae; genus Thelonectria; species Thelonectria blattea. Next base: position 14,719 of record JAMQMW010002224.1, read on the forward strand.
AAGGACCAGGCTGAGGCGGCATCTGGTGATATTGACGAAAGGGCTTGGCCCGGGCTTGGAGGGGAGGGGAGGGGGTCCGGTTGATTAAATGGGAAAATCGCAAGGTCTAGAAAAGAGGGGATCTCGGTGAAGGGTTGCAAGCATTGGTCAACGGAGGGAGTGACATGGACGAGGCGAGGGATTTGTGAAGGAGTCAGAGAGTGAGTGTTTGTGTGTAATCCGTATGGGGGCAAGGGAATGAGAGATACCGTAGAGGGAGAGACGGAGAGAGAGAGAGAGGGAAAGGAACGAGGGGAAGGAATGGCATCATGCATGGTGCCATGGAACGGGGATGGTGATGAGCCACGAATGCAAATACATGCAGCTACGTTTTACATAGTGTGCCCCCTTGAGGAAGCCCTCTCTGTGTTTTGTCTGTCTGCCTGTCTGTCTGGTTGTTAACCTCGGTGAAACCCGATGCCTGGATACCTTACCTTCCTTACCTACAAAAGCCGGTCGGGGTCATTATTAATAATACACACACTGAACACAAGCGAGAAGAAGCGAGCCAAAGAGACCCTTCCTCTTTCTTCCCTCCGTGTCCAGCCTTCCTGTCTCCCTACCTCCCTCCCTCCCTCTCTCGCCTCAACTTTGAACCTTCAAGGGGGGGGGGGCAGAAAGTGGAGGGTCCAACTTCGTCAGGGACCCGACCGGCAAGGACACCAAGTTTGCATGGATGGCATGGACACCAGTCCGGGGATCGTTCGAAGGGTGAGGCCAGGTGAGCCGCTGAGATGAGCCGATTCGAAGAAAAATGGACATGTATGTCCGCCGTCCGTGTTTCCGGGGCGGGAAGGGGGCACACTTTCGCCCTGGCCGGGGGAAGTGAACTGGCTGAGTCTGGTTATTTGTACGTTGTGTCTCGAGACTTTTTTTTTTGTTTGTTTGTTCGTCGACAACGAAAGAAGGAGCCGTGTTTCGACTCGCTTCGTTGAAGCGACGGACATGTATCTACACTATGACTACGAACACGTGCTTCGGGAACGGGCGATGGAACGGCGATATCGGATCGTCCCTTGTTTTGTTGCGTCGGGACGTCCTCTTTTGGTGTCCCTTTGGGGGCGTGACTTTCAGAAGGGCTGCCAGGCCGAGAGGGCTTTCAGTGGTGGCGGCGGCGCGAGGTGCAAGTCTGTCATGCATAAACAAGGTCATCGTGTGTAAGTGCTGAAGGGGGAGGGGGAGGGGAGAGGGAGAGAAAGGACGAGGGAAGAGCAGAGAGGAAGAGGAGCGGAACGGGATCAGAGTGTGGATGACACGGAATGATGGACATGAAGCCATCATGCGGGCGGAACAAGGAACAAGGTCAAGGAGTCAATCACTAGGCACACAAACCGTTTTGCCTCGTCCATGTCAATGATCTTGTTTTATTTGCTTTTTATTTGCTTGCCTCTCTCTCCTCTTTCTCGTAAAAATACTCATCGCGGCTTAGAGCACCTTCGGCATCTTACCGAACCCCTCAAACGCAGCCACCACCGCACCGCAACCCTTCGAAATCTGGCAGGATGAGAAGGCGGGGGAACCGATTTGCTTGAGATGGACCAAGATGGAAAATGGATAACACAGGCACAGACGGTCTGGAGTGCATGGTTGGGGATTGTTCGATTCTGGCAGCACTTTTGCAATCCCTCACTTATTGCCTAGGTAAGTCAGTCTAGGCCTCTTGTTGCTTCCCGGTCCCGAGAGGTGGCGAGCCCCGGGAATGCAGTGGTGGTGAGTGAAGTGTTTCGCCCTTCTCACCGAACGGCGGACGGCGTTTGCGGTTCGGGAACGGATACGGATTGGATTGCTTTGACTTTTAAAACGCGAGCGAGCGTTGAGTGGTTTTATGCCGTTTTGGTTTTGGAGAAGGGGGCGTGTGTTGTGTGAATGAGTGAAGTGAGTGAAGTGTACCGTACCGTACCGTAGCCCACCGCTCTCCCATGGCACCCATCTCCATCTATCCGGACGAGGCGCGCCTATTGGGGAAAAGGGCACCAGAAGGTGACCAAGAAAGCAGAGCAACCAAGAGAACAATCGTTTAACCCGTGGGGCTTAAAAACACCTCGCGGGGGAGGCTTGGAGACCGGAGCGAGAAGCAAGCCTGCGTTATCCGTAGGTTGCTTTCTTGGTGTGCGGCGCCCGCCTCGATTAGCCGCGGATAAGGTCTTGTGAGGTGTGAGGCTTTGAATCCATTGAGGAAAGCGGAGCCTCCTCCCGTTGCGAGTCGTGGTGGTGATGGACACTGATGGAGACCCGATGGTGTTGGAGATGCCTCTACCGGATACCGTCTCGACATGTTGTTGTTGTTTACCTTATCTCGCCAACTACCTCTTGTTACGTACAAGGACGAACAAGGTGAAATGCAGCAGTCGGCTGTTTTTTTCCAAACCGTCGGTGAACAAAGTCCAGCTTTTCGGTGGACAGAGAGCTCTCCTCTCACCACTTCCCGCCCGGGTTGTCTGGTGTACACACACACACACCTCAGAAAAAGAGACAATGAGACATCGGGGGGAAGTGTGGCGTCACTTTTTCAATGCTTTCAATGCTTCTCTGTCACATGCTTGATCGATTGGACACGAGGATACGTAACCAAGGTCAATTCCGTCAGCCGGCTGGTTGACAAGAAGGAGGAATAATAGTAATAAAAAGCAAAGAAGGGCTGGGCTGGGCTCTTCTTGCATTGTCGCTGTACGTGTACACGCTGGCTGCGGTATGTACGTATGTACGAAAGGTATGGTATGTATGCAATGCACGGTATCGGAAGACGTTGGACTGCGGTCCCGGCGAGGTGAGTCGGGAAAAGGGTAAAAATAGGCCTACGCGGATTGGAGGGGTTGGGTTGGGTGTGGCATGCCCGTCAAGGGCCCTTCTTTTGGCCGGACCTCGGTGGCATGCCATGAGGAGGAGGGTTCGGTTTGTAGTGTTATGGATAGGTGGCAGTGGGAATAGAAGCCCTTCTTGGACCTATCGGAGACGCGGACGGCGGTGAGGCTGTCCGGGACGGTGAAGGGGGGGTGATACGGGTGATAGTGATGAGGGAGGGAGGGACATGAGACAATGGATGGGACGGGATGGATCGATCGAGACGGCACACACACACAACACAGGCTGGGCATCAGCGAACAAAGCCCGGAGATGCAACACCAGGCAGAAAGACTTCCCATCAGGCGAGATGACGGGCCTGTGTAGATTAATAAGTTTGACAACGTGACGGGAGCAGGATGAGAGAGGCACGAGTCGATCCGAGCTTCTTCTTCTTCTCTTGTGCTTCTTTTTGATGTGAGCCGGCGGAAGAGAAGAAGCTTCCATATGGGCCGTGAGACCCTGGGGCAGCACAACCCCAGGGGGAAAAGTCAATTGCCTTGTTCCTCTGGGCAAGGATCAGAAACAGGGACCCGTTGAGCTGGCCACGCGCAAAAAAAAAAAAGATGGCTCATGGCTTTGGGGGTTGATGATGAGAGAAGTGTGTGGGCGCCCTCCTCCACTGTTCTCCGTCACACCAAGAAGTCATTCCCGGGGGTGGGAGGAGCCTGAGTGAGGAGGAGAGACAAGGAAGACAAGGGAGGGCACTTTGAATACCGTTCGGTCCCCTGTCTCTGTCTCGTCGAACCGTGCCAACCGTGCCATTTCTCCCAGCCCGTGTCAGTCTGGGCTCATTGATCCCTGTTTCTCTGCTGAGATGGGGTTGCGCCTCGAGTTTGACCGTGATAGCTAGCCAGATCCTATCTTCACCTGCATCACCGGGGGTGTGTGTTCTATCCTCGGCGTCTTTGCCCGGGCGTCAGTCACCTCCCGAACACACTCTCTCTGTGCGGAGCAGCGAGAGTGGGCTCTGAAGAACGGAGGCTAGAAAACAACTAAAGAGGAAAAAGAAAAGAAAAGAAAGACTTGCCATGAAAATAAGCGGGATTTGGATCAGTGAGGGGGGGACCACCAAACAAGGGGACCAACAGATGGACGGCCGAGGGATGGGATTGCTTAGCAAGATTGCCGCCAGAGCCGCTTGCCGCACATCGCAGCCCCGGGACGCCGGTTTGACGAGGATTTGCGGCGAGGTAACCTTGGGTTCTTGGGGCTTGCGACGAGGGAAAAATGCATAGGTCTTTATTTTGGTTTGGGGGTGGATAGTGATGCAGAGAGAGAGAGTGTGTGTGAGGAGAGAGAGGGAATCTCGGCCGGGATGGATATCCGGTCTAAGCCTAAATGGTCTCACCTTGGGACAGAGGGCACGATGCGCCTCCCGTCTCCGTTCATCCATTGATCCTTTGGGGGAGATGTACATACATACTTTGTACATGCATGGTGTAACTTACTGTATGTCTATCTATCTACGCCAGCTCGCTTGACAGATGCCCTTGACAGAATGCCTTGACAGATGACTTGATGGATGCCCTTGACCGACACGATACATACATGTATTCGTACGGCAGTCCATTGCCGTCAAACCCTCGATTCGCACACCTGACCTAGGCGAACCTCCCGACCGAACCCGGATCGTGGGCCGGCCGTTGACCTCGACTGACCTTGACCTGATTCCCACCTTTTTTCCCTCTCGACCTGATGAGCAATCCATCGTCGTTCAAGGGCCGCGCTTTTCTAACCCCCAAGCAAGTCCCGGCCCGGTTCGCTCTCTGCAACCCCGGAGTTGACTGAGTGGTGGAGCCTCTTTTTTTTTTT
>JAMQMW010000224.1:0-24719 GCA_024115155.1 Thelonectria blattea
GGTTAGGGACTTTAAATATAAGGGTTTTAACTGCCCAACTGACTGGCATATATATGGTCTGCTTACCTGTCTTCCATCCGGGAAATTATTCCTCCGGGCCGCTAGCCTGTCCAAAAGGGGTTTAGGCAGTATTGTCCTAAGAATAATGGGTCCACATCCGAAAGGGGTTTAGGCAGTGTTGTTTGCTAAGGCACACTTAAATATGCGTGGCGACTACGATCTCGCAGCAACCCAGCTTATTGACGAGACCATAAACCAAGCAGCGAACAGCATGCCGACTGACTGGTGGAAGCCCATGGAAATCCGCCCTAGCATGACTGGCGACGACGTCATGGCACTCGTTGTGAGTGCGCAGATGCAAATCATTCACTATAACCTGCTCACGGTTCTTCACTTGCCGTTCCTTCTTCGCAAAAACGCTGACCATCGATACGACTATAACAAGACGGTTAGTACCTATGCGAGCCGCGAAGTTCTGAACAGGTACATCGCGTTCCGATCTGTCGTCAAGGTCGTCTTTTGCTGCCGCCCTGTCGACTTTTGCGCCTTGACAGCCTCGTTGGTCCTTTTACTGGCGCACTTGAGCGGCCAGGACCAGAATTCGACGTGGCTGCTCACTCATCAACGTCCAGGCGATCGGGCGCTTATAGGGAAAACCATTCAGACTCTGGATGAACTGAATCGACTTAATCACGATGAGTTAACCAGGGAGACGGCCAACCTGGCAAGGAAGCTGCTGGTCCTCGAAGCGGATTCACTTAAAACAGGCGATACCTACAACTGCGCCATTGTCGACGAGGGTCGGGTCGGCCACAATGGATGGCAGGAAAGACAATCTCTCTGCCTCAGGATTCCATACTTTGGAACAGTCATGTTGGCGCCTGACATCTCCTTGCCTGCGTTAGGTCCCAACCTGACTCAGAGCGCGAGTCAAACAGCAAACTCATACACGCTTTCGACATCGGCCTTTGCTACGGGACCATCATCTTCCACGTCCTCTGAGAAGGCTTCTGGCCTATCTCACACACCTGCGTCACAGTCTGGTGATGTATCGCTGCATGCAATGCATCTGCCACACCATCTACTAATCGGCGACCAGCGACCTCTCCCGTCACTGAGCGAAGTTCCAGAGTCCCACCAAATCGACGCGTTGGACATATTCGATCTTCCAATGCCAGATGTCATGGCAGATACCACTGATTGGGCGTTTCAAGGAGTTGATGTTGCCTTTTTCAACAGCTTGATCAATGGTCAAATGGCTGATCACTATCAGCATGGTTCAATGTGAATCAGGGACACCCCTGGGGCTGGTTTAAGGCGGCACAAAATTACATAGTTATTCCGACTGCGCAACAGTAGATTATTGCTTCAATACACTCATGCTGAACCACTTCTGTAGTCACAAGGTCTCAGTCCCATCACCGCTTAGTTTCCAATTTTGGTCAGCAGCTTCGCCTGTCAGTTTTCGTCGAGTGTGCCGAATCCAGAGCTCCATTAAACAATGAAGTAACACATCTCGCACAATGCAACCGTTTTCGTCGTAGGAGCTTGATTTGTCCTGTAGGCCCGGCGATTTCTCCGCCGAGGCGCCCGCTACACTTACAAGGCGTAGCACGCTCCAGTCCGCCGAGGCTCCTCTCAAAAATGACGCGCTTCCAGTCCCTGTCATTCATTGAATCTATAAAAAGTACTCTTCTATTGTATCATCGGCTGCTTGACAACCATTTCTCGTTCTTCCACCACTAAAAATGTTCTCCCTTTTCCCGCAACTCCCGCCCGAGCTTCAACTCAAGATCTGGAGTGAGAGCTACCCTCGGCCAGGTATTCACATATTTGACGTCTGTTTCCGATCAAAGGATCATAAAGTCTTACAAAACAAGTCAACACGTGAAGCATACACGGACTTGGTTTTCCTGGATTCCCTGAAAGTCGCCTCTGGACGCTTCGACGGAGTTTCTTCAACACAATTCAGACTTGACCCTTCGACATATCAGACTACGAGAGTATTGGCAGCAACAAGTGCCATCTCTGCCAAACTAACTCAAGAAAGTCTAGATAAGGGAAGTCCAGAGCAACCTAACATCGTGAATCTCTCTCGAAAGGGGGAATGCGTTTCGTACGACAATAATGCGGACGTGCTATGCCTACGTCTCGATTCAAACTACCAGGAGTTGCAAGAGGCAACCAACGATATTCACGCCCACGACTCTCCCGTCATTCGAAACAACATCTTGCGAGTTCTCGAAGCAGAATGGTCTGAGGGCATGGCGACAGCTTTATTCGCAGCTCGGCGCCTGGCCATCGATGTTGGCGAGATGTGTTCCCCGCCCGGATTGGATCCCATGTCAGTAGCCTACCTGTGTTGTTGCATCCAGAATGACCTTGAGGTGATGTACCTCATTGACTACTGTATTGGGCGTTGCCAATGGTGTTGCAAAGGCAAAATGACGCAGAAGGAGTTGGCAACGAGGAAGTGTAAGCTTGCGAAAGAACTCGACCCGGTCAAGCGAGAGATGGACATGATCCACGGATCAACGGTAACATTTCGAGAGGTCTCAAACCTTGAGAAACTTGGATGGAATTCGGACAGCTCCATTTTCAACCTTGCCCGGTTAATGGGAGAGACGATTCGGGAACAGCAGGGTGCCCAGGGGCTGTTTCAGTCTGTTCGGGTTTTGGCGTGCGAGGAAGAAAATGGTAATAAAATGGGGAACATTGTACTTGCAAGATGTGCCCATACAATAGCGCTGTAGTACCATATATTAAATAATATACCCCTTTTACATAATACTCAATAAGCTAATAATAAAATAGCCACTAAAGTTTCATTTACACTTTAACTCTATTTAAAAGTTAATACCCCCCCAACCAGTCTTAAATTTAAAACGTAATACCTGCCTCATCGATCTACGTATTCATTCTTTCCTTGCCCAAGTCTCAGCCGTCCCATCCTCAATAGTAAAATCCCACCTTAATACTAACCCGTCGCGTCCATCTAAGTTGTGAAAGGGTTGTAGTCAATGCCCAAGTGATCCGCCTCCTCACGCAGCTTCTTGTTCTTCCTTATCAAGTGCCACTTAACCAAGGTCGCCAAGGCGATACCAAGCCCTGCAAAGACAATCTGCAAAATCATGGCCATGGTGTACCGAGGCGCGTCCTTGTCCGGGAAGAAGTAAGGGGAGATGACGTTACCGAGATGGCCAAAGATGTTCACCATGGCACCGCCAGCCGCTCGCTTCTCGGGAGTCTGACCAAGCGTCGACACGGCCCAGGTGTACTGCAGGGTGTTTGCAGAGAAGCAGCCGGCTGCGTAGAGAAAGGTCATGGCGTATCGGACTGAGGAATTACCGGTTGCAACAGTGACAATAAAACCGACAACCGAGCAGGACAGGGGAATAATAATATGCAGTCCACGTTCACGGCGGCGATCTGAGTCCCAAGCCACGTAAAAGGTACACAGAGTTCCCCATACGTAGGGAGGGGCGGTCATGAGCAAAGAATGTACTCGGGATCCAAAACCTATTTCGTCGTTAGAGGTACCACATCACAGACTTCGGCTGACACATACCTAATCCGTTGACAATGGTGGGGAAGAAGTTATTGAAGCCGTACGAAGACGTGATGCAAACGTTCAAAAAGAGGAACATGTACAGCTTAATATCCGTGACAGCAAGCCTGAGCCCGTGCCAGACAGTAGACTTGTCAGAGTACTCAACTCTGTCATCCAGGATGCGGGCTGCGGCGACCTTGCGCATATCCTCCGTCATATATCGCATAGCGCCACCGGAATTCGAATGCGGGTAGTTGGGAAGGACAAAGTATGCAGTAATGGCGAAGAAGCCGCTAGCAGCCCCCTCGATGATAAAGAGCCACTTCTAGCCGGCGAGTCCCATCGAGCCATCGAGGCCCGAAAAGACACCAGCGGCAATTAGCCTAGAGAAGGCTTGCGCGAGGACCAGGCCGGAGTAGAGCAGCGCTACGCGGAGGGCGAATTCTCGCCGGGTATACCAGCAAGACATGAGGAAAACGGCCTATAAGACGAAACGACTTAGTAAATCACTATAAGTGGGCAGGAACTTAAAACGTACGCCAGGGAAGAGAGGTGCCTCGACAAGGCCGAGAACAAATTGAACAGCCCAGAGGCTGCCAGCGCTCTTGCATACGACAGTCAGGGCTGAAATGGTCGACCAGATGAAAGCGGCCGCAGGGAGGTAGATGGAAGGTCTGACCCGGGTGATCAACATGTTCGACGGTAGCTGGGCAACCATGTAGCCGACAGTCAGGATGGCAACGGCAGTCTGATAGTCCCCATCCTTGAGGTTGAGATCCTCATTGAACGTGTTCAGACGGGCTTGCGCAATGTTGTTCCGGTTGAGGTAGTTGAACATGTAGAGGATCCAGAGCTGGGGAAGCATGAACGTATCCAGCTTGCGGACAATCCTCTTCTCCAGCTCCTTAGTGTTGTCCATGCCGAGGCGGGCGACATGATTGATGTCGGCACATACATCTGTCTTCGCCTGCAAGTACGAAGGGACTTTGGTGAGAGGAGGGCCGTTCTCCTGGTGCTCGCCTGCCTTCTCACCACCGTCGTCGGCACTTGAGGCTGCCTTGATGTCGGACATTCTGTGATTGACGAGGGTAATGAGGTGCAGAGAAAGAGAGGAGGGGCCGCAGCAGGATGTGTCTATTGTGACCAAGGTAGTAAGATGAGGTATACTATTTTATAGTCATATGGTGGTAGCATTGCCGGACGAAGTCTTTTCCACCCTTCACAAGGTTCTCTCGTCCAATAGTGGAAGATCCGTACCCCATGATGGAAGGTGGTGAGATTCTTGGCTGGATGCCAAGAGAAAGCCAAGGTGAGAGGCATGAGGGGAACCCCAAAATTCAACCAATATGAGGGGAAGAACACAGTCACCCTCGTCGGACCAAGACTTGTCCGCAATCTCAGCACTCACTCTACTCACATCAGACTGCGGATCCGAAAGGTATGCACTGAGCATACGACTGAAGTGTCTCGTGTTGTTACCCCACGATGGAAGCGCCAAGGCTTGAGACGTGGAGGCCAAGGCAAAGCCAAGGGAAAGGCCCCAAACTTGCACAGATGACCTGCGGGGAAGCATGTCATCTCTCTGACAGCCACAAACAACTCCAAATCTTGAACCTATCGAAAGGTGACCTTCTCCTCTCGGACGTTGCTTCGTCGGATCCTGAGACCCATGCCAAGTAATTGCGACCAGGCACAACACTATAATTGCCTCGTTGCATAGTTGGAGACTGCGGGAATTTTATTCCCCAGCAGCTCCCGAAGCCCCTTGTTTTTTACGCGTCTCATGGTCTCACGGCCACATGTCCGCTCATGGGTGAGAGGTGCCTCGTTGTGACAGGTACCTAGGTATGGAGTTTCCTACTAGTGTTGAATTTCTCCGCGGGCGGCTATTGCTCGCGTGCTATCGGCAGTTGGATAAACGAACGTTCTTTTCGGATATTCCCGCCTCTAGACGCTAAGAGACGCCCATCCACGGTGCTGACCTTGGGTCATAGTTTCAGAGTTCATTTTGCGCAGGCCGTCGCCAAGCAGGACAAAGTCCAACACGGCAATCCTCCGGAAGTGCGGTTGAGGATTGTTCCCCAACCGTTTCTGCAGGCCAATTTCTGGAAAGCACTCTGATGCATACAGTTGCACCACACGTTCATCAGCTGAGGTATGCTTGAAATTAGGACGGAGCCGAACCTGAGCGATTTATCCAGGTCCGGGATTAGAGTAGGAGGTGGAGTTGACAGTCGACCTCGTCGCTAAGGACCCCAGATGCCTGCGAGCAGCTCACTCCGACTTTATGGGCCCAAGTCGTGGCCAGAAGTGGTGACCAGAAGTGGCAGCCAAACTGTAGCGATAGGGAGGTAAATAATCTCCTATTTACAATTCAAATATCTTCTCAGCAACCTGGCGCCACCTGCTTCCAGACGCCCAAAGCCTTGCCCCGTCCCCCACTGTTGCAATCCATCTTCCATCAGGGGAAAAGGCAACACCCCAGAAAGGGCAATGGCGCGTCATTCGCCAGTAATGGTGTAGCCTTTCCCTCCTCCCGTTTTCAACGTCAAACACACATAAATCGGATTCCCGTGACGCTGCAACAAGGAGTCGGCTGTCTGGGGAAAAGGCAATCTCCCACACAAATCGAGCAGTTAGACTAGCGACTCTCTTCCTTAGAGCCTTTAGCCGACCCCAAGTTCCAACTTCCCAAATCAAAAGACAGCCGTCGATAGAAGCGGTAGCCATCGTCTGGCCGTCTGGCGAGAAAGCCACGTCACTGACGGGAGCTTCGTGCTGCGTCAATGTCTGACACAAGCTCCCCTTTGCGAGCTCCCAAATTCGAACCGACCGATCTTTCGATGCCGTGGCGATAAGTCGGTCGTCACTAGAGAATGCGGCCTTGAATACACCGTCCTGATGCCTAGACAACGTTAGGTGTAGTGTCCCTGTGCCTGTGTTCCAAAGCTTTGTAGTGTAGTCAGCAGATGCCGTTGCCACGAGCTTGCTGTCTGGCGAGAATGCTACACTCGACACGATATGGGAATGTCCTTTGAATACCCTGTATAGCGTGCCCGTTTCCATCTCCCAGAGAACGGCCGCGTGTCTGGCCGATGTGGCCAATAGCCGGCCATCTGGTGAAAAGGCCACTGAGCGTATACCGTCAAACAGGTAGGTGCTTGGCCTTGCAGACTCGTACCCGAGGTCACTGTGCGATGGTATCAGTTGTCTCCACAATGAATCAGTCGACATATTCCAGATCAACGTCCCTCGTGTTGAAGCGCTTATAGCGAGGTATTGGCCGTCCGGGGAAAATGCAACGCAGGGGCAGTGATTGTACACGCCCTTAAGCCTCCGCTTATGGTAGAACGACATGTTTATCGGAAGACGGGCAGGTCGGGCAGTGATTTCGTATTGTAGGCCGGTGGCCGGCAAGGACTTCGAACCCTCGTTGTCCTGCTGGGGTTTGGGCTCGTTAATAACGGGTCGCTTTCTGGGTGGTAGTGGAAGTTCCCCTTTGAAGAGCGGTGCTTGCTGTGGAAGAGACCCCTGTACCCCAGGAAGCATAGATGCATTCGAGCCACTTGATAAGACGAATGAGGAGTCGTTTCGCCAGCGGGTTCCAAAAGTCTCTGGGGAATGATGTTGCACTTCATGAACTTCTGTGCGTGCTTGTTCCCCGATTGGTTGTCGACGCAACACCGAGTTCGATTTCAAACCGGGGTGGGTTTTTGTAATGAACCAATTTGACCGTGTCGTAGATAACCAACTTGACCGTGTCGTAGATGGCGTCAGAGACCGTTCGTGTCTGGATTCTGGAGCTGCGTGATCTATTGCAATTAGCCAAGTGACTCGTCCCCTTCTTATCAGACTTACCCCGTGTTATCCATCGAGTTCGCAGAGCCTCGTCTGCGCTTGGCCGCGAAGCGGGATCCGGCGAAAGCAGACTCTTAATCAACTCGAGCCAGGAACTGCCAATATCTGCCGGAAACGAAAGGACGAACAGGTTGGAACAGTACTCAGGTAGTTCGGCGATTTGAAACGGGACGGATCTAGTTGCGAGTGGGTGACAAGACCCTTTCCATTGATCTCACGGCTCCGATGTACTCTGCTTAAATGTAACCGTCCAAGCAATCCTAGCTTTTTACAGCCACACTCATCCCGTTTTATGAAACGCCATTCCATGCTTGATATTCCTCAAGTTCAGCAGTAAACTAAGTCGAGGAAGGATGGACCTTAGCACCGTCCTGGCCGTCATTGGCTTTACCGACCAATGTATCAAGTAAGGATACACGCCAGCTTGAACCCAGTCGCTTTTAACATGACATGTTAGATATGGCACGAAACTCGTTAAGCGCTGCCATGCCTTTCGCCATGCCCAGGACGAGACCCAAGACCTCCTCATCACCATTGAGCATAACTGGCAAAAGACGCACGCTCAGATCTTAGTGCTGCTAGAGCTGTCCGAGTCGTTGCCGGACACGTACGAAAACTACTTCTCCACTCAGACTTTTGTCTTGTCGCGTCTCGAAGGAAAGCTCAAGACAGCCACGCTCACACTAGATAAGTTGATCCAGATCCAAAGGCAGGCTGATGATCATTCCAAGCTGGCTCTGGTTGAGAGGATGAAAGCTTTAACCAAGATGGACGCAATATCAAAAGCCCAATACGCTTTTCGTCAGAGTTCCCTCCAAGGCATCATCGATGACCTCGAGAAGTGGCAGGCCAGGTTTGATCCAAGCTGGATGCTCATCATGCGGATCAAAGCACCCCCGGTCGACAAAGCCCTATCCAGATCATCTGGTCATTTGGCACGGCATTTGATCATCAGCACCGCCAAGGAAGTACGAGAGGCCGTTCGGCTCCGGATCGAAGATGGTCCTCAGGAAGCCAGTTGGCTTGATGCGGCAAAGTTCGACGTCTCCTCCCCAGTTCCATCGCTGCCCCCTCTATCAGTACTCCGACTGAAAGAGTCCGGGGATAGAGTACTCGTCGACAAAGTGCACTGTTTGCCAATGGCAGATATAGCTCGCCTCACCAAAGACCTGTGCAGACTTGCACACATTCTCAACAAGGTGGACCCTAGCTCTTTTGGCATGCTACAGTGCATGGGCATCATCAGAGGTGAAGAATCTGTCCGCGTTGCTCCGGAACAGTTCAAACAGCTTCCTGCCTTCTCATTCGTCTTCAAGGTTCCACCGGATTGCGCTTCTCCGCGAAGCCTTCGATCGGTTCTCATGAAGGCGGCACCATATCCTCTCAACCAGAGATTCGCCTTAGCACAATCACTCGCTCAATCAATTCTCTTCTTGCATTCTATTTCCTTTGTCCATAAAAACATCCGGCCAGAAATTATCACACTCTCTCATACCTCTCAGTCCAATCTTGGTATGCCTTTCTTGGTTGGCTTCGAGCGTTTCCGCCTGGAAGATGGTCAGACGTACATGGTTGGGACAGAAGAGTTTGCGAGAAACCTCTGTACGTTTTTTGTTTTGTTTTGAGACTACACGCGCCCCCCTTTGAGATACAACACTAATCATCATAGATCATCATCCATCTCGGCAGGGAATTCTGCCTGAAGAGGCCTACAAGATGCAACACGACATCTACAGCCTGGGCGTGATTCTGCTCGAAATTGGGCTGTGGACATCGCTCATCACTGGCGAACCCGAAGGAACCAAGTTGAATCCAGGACTTAATCTTTTGTCACCCAACGATGAGCCACATGCCGCCAGACGAGCGCTCTACAATAAGAAAACTCTGGAGCATCTTGCGGCAGATAGGTTGCCAATCCTGATGGGCCAAATGTATTATCATGTTGTTCTTGCGTGTCTAAGGTGCCTTGATGAGGAGGAAGATCTGGGTTTCGGGGTTATTCGCAATGTCTCGCAGCCGTTTCTCGACCCTGATGGGATGGTTATTGGGTCTCGCTTTATCGAATACGTCTTGGACAGATTTCAAGACATTTCAGTTTAGATATTGTACGGTTGGGAACACAGAGAATCTTGGAAAGGAAAACACAGCCGTGCCCCAGCTAAAAGCAGAAGTCTTGTCAAATAGAGCATTTGGTTGCTTGGTTTTACTCCTCTGCTACATTGCTACAATTTGAATGCCTTCCTGTCGAAAAGATAATCCACGGCGTGTTTTGCGGTTCCCCTAGAGGTTTGTCAACGCACTCCCAGACTAGCCATGCTTTATGTAGGCACTCACCATGATGACTGGTAACCTGTGCCGCCGGCGCCATAGTTGTGAATAACCAAGCTGCCATCAATAGTTTCCGGTTCGACTCAGGGCCCGCCGACTCTGCTTGCTGGACCAAGTCAGTCAATGATGGGAGGCAGTGCCAGACACAAACCAAGACTCACGCCTCAATCCAACAGCATGGTATATAACCTTGAGATTCTCAGGCTTCCCAAGCTCTGGGGCAAGCGCACATCAGCGTTGCTTAATGTCCTCTGCGAGCTTCTCGTCCACGTCGCCGCTCCAGTCATTGTCCACGCGACACCCGCCGAGAACTACGCCGCCGGTTGGGTAGCGCGGGAACACGTACGTGGTATCGTTATCAACTCGTCTAGGGGAGCGAAAGTACATGGTCTTCATGGGGGTCTTCGGTGTCTCCACGAGCATCACTTGGCCCTGAACCATTATTAGCTAGGACCTCCAAAGCAGGATAGAACCACCGACCTTGGTTGGGTAGAGACTCTTATCCTCGACTCCTTTGAGGTGATAAGATCCCAAGCCAGTGCAGTTGAAATACGCATCTGACGGAATGTCCCGGAAAGCCTGACGGATGTCGTTGAAATGAGCCCTCCGCATTTCGATGCCAGGTTTGAGGCACTGGGTAAACAACCTGGAGTAAGACATGAGACAATGTGCTGGGCAGATGGGGAGGAAATACATACCACCCGAGGTAGCCTTGTGTATTGACCATGAAAGTAGAGACGACCATGCCAAAGCAAGCACCATCAGGCAGATTATCCTGTGGGATAGGGCGAATACCACCCGTGAGTGCATCATATATCTTGCCAGTGCCTGGACTGAGCACTTCCGCCTGCTCCATCGGGCGGTCAAAGATGGCGTTGAGATCCATCCGTGTGATGGATGCTTCGGGGACAGTGTCAACAAGAACCCCAAAGCGGTGGTAGGTCTCCGCATCCCACTCTTCCTGGACTCCGTTGTCAATAGCAGTCGACATCCAATTCGCTCCAGCCCAAGGCGAGCAATAGCCGATACTTCGGTCTCCTGGGAAGTGCTTCGCCGCGGTTATGACGTGGGCGTCTGGTCGTCGGCTCTTCAGTTCCAGAGCCGTGGAAAGTCCCACGACTCCGGCGCCGAGGATGACATACTGTTCTGGCATTGTGGGTGTCTAAAGCGAAGTTAAACGGCCAACTACCTTTCAGTTGCACCTGGGCAGCCTCCTAATTATAGCTGAGGCAGTGTTGGAACGCTTCACTCTTCGGTCGGGTCAGTCCGGATAGAGTGTGGCGGATTGTCGCCGATCCGGCCATCTTGAGCGGGCGGGCCGGCAAGCAACAAAGGGCCATCTCGTTGTCAGCACATAGCGACAATTGCCGAAACAGACTCATAGTCATCTTCCGGTTTTGATCCTGAAACAGCCAGCCGCGCGTCTCAGCTATCTTTGTATCATTGTGTTCGATAACCGAATAGACTCAATCAAGTCATCGCATCCTGCACAATAGGACACCTTCTCAAATCCTAGATAGGCAATATCGAAGCTCAACCACGAGTCGACGCCACGCACCTGATTCTGTACGAGATAATTACGATACAATTCCCCGCAGGCCCGTGCAACTACTCTGCGATAAGAAGCTAGGAAGCTGTGGCCAGTGCAGAAAGTTTATTAGATAGGGCCGCTTTCCGCTCGCAGAATCGTCCAAAAAGAGTCGTTTGGGCGAGCCTAAGACCTATCTATCCCTTCTTCAGCCACTTGAGCGAGCCGTGTCATCTAAACTTCTCCGCACAACAACCCCAGCCCCAGGTTCAGCCGGGCATCTGAGCTCGCGCATACTAGGAAATCTTCAAGACATAACTAGTAGTGAGTCGCATGCCCTCAATGGACCACGACCATTCGATACGACTACCCAAGAGCTTTCATGACACAACGCCCAACACTCAATCAAGTCCACCCAGAAAACACCGCAATGGATTCCACCTTGAAGCCAGTGACCACTATGCCCACCAACTCAACCGTCGGAGTGGGCGAGTTGGTCGAGAAGCCCATTCCCGTCGCTAGTGACACTGAAAAACAAACGGAGGACCAGGGCTCCCCTCCATTCGACATGGTGTACAGTGCCAAGGAAAGTGCGCAAGTCCGATGGAAGCTCGATCTGATCCTCCTTCCGCTGGTATGATTGTCCAGCCCTACATATTCAAGGAGACCAAACTGACGGCAGGGCAATAGATGGCATTCACGTACATCTTCAACTATATGGACAAGGTTGCCTTATCGGAGGCCTCCATCTTTGGCATCAAAAAGGATCTGGTGAGCCGCGTGCGACGCTTAACGGTACTCGAAATAGCTATGTCTAACTTCGAACAGAATCTCGTTGGGCAGCAATCAGCTGGTCATCTTCCATCTTCTATCTCGGATATTTAGTTTGGCAGTATCCTAGCTCGCTCTTGATGCAGAAGCTCCTGATGTAAGCTTCCATTTCATGCGGTCAAGTCGGGATGTGGACTAATCCGCTACAGTGGGCGATACTTTGGTGTTATGATATTTCTCTGGGGCCTCACTGCAACCACGACGGCATTCACTGAAGGCTTTGCGACGCTTTGTGTCAACTGTGTCTTCCTTGGAATCTTCGAATCATGCATGTCTCCTATTCTCACCATCCTGATTTCCCAGTACTAGACCCGCGAGGAGCAGCCTCTTCGTACTTCTTTGTGGTGGTCGGCCAGTGCTTCAGCGCCTTTATTGCCGATGCCATTACCTACGGAGTTTCTGGAAAAGACCACTCAGGTGACAAATACGCAGTCTGGCAAATCATTTACCTGGTCTTTGGGCCACTCACACTGCTCTGGGGAGTTATTGTATTTCTGGGCGTGCCTTTATTGCCTAAGACGGCGTGGTTTCTCAATAAGCGGGAAAGAATGATTGCTACCGCCAGAGTCAGCATTTCCCCCCTCGTACATGACAGCAAGAGTTGCTCATCATCCGATAGGTCATGAAGAATCATACTAGCATCAAAAACGCCGAATATAAATATTACCAGGTTCGAGAATGTTTGACCGACCCGCAGCCCTGGATTCTGGCTATTTATGCCTTTCTCTAATGCCTACAGGGAGGAATAATATTCTGACCGCATTCCAGTTCTCCAAGATCGTTTTAACCGAGACTCTTAACTACTCCAGCCGCCAAGCTACTTTAATGAGCATGCCGTCCAACACAATCCACCTTGTTTCGGTGATCTTTGCGTTAGTCCCGAAGTTGTTGCCGAGTCCTATGCGCCGCCTTGCTAACGTCTTTAAGTGGCTGGTTCTGTAGCCGTTATAAGAACACCAGGTGTTACGTCATGATCGCCTCGAATGTAATCGTCTTAACTGGCTCAGTTTTGATTGGTAGTGAGTAACAATCGAGAAAACCAACGCTTTATGGGCACAGTGTTGACCTTTCTAGACCTTCCCGATTCCAACCACCAAGGTCGACTTGCGGCCTTCTACAGTGAGTATTGTCTCTTCTCGGTAACATTCTCAAATGGAACCTAATAAGTCCATAGTTCTCTACGTCGGCACAATCCCTTTCGGTCTGGGTATGAGCATGGTTTCTTCGAACGTTGCAGGATTTACTAAAAAGTCTACTGCAAGTGTGAGTAAGCCCATGAACCAGCCGTGGCTGAGCCCAGTTCTGATTATTTCAACAGGTTATGATGTTTCTGGGCTACTGCCTGGGTCAGTTTACTGCACCCCAGTTCTTCATTTAGTCGGAGGCCCCAAAGTTCCAGACGGCATTCAGAGGCTTTTACTCGGCCGTGTCGGGAATGGTTTTCTTGGAGATTGTACTATTGTAAGTTGGGCCATGCTTTGTTGTTTTATTGTCCCCGAGGTCTTAAGTTGTTAACCATTACCTATCAGCATCTATATTCAGTATAAGCACCGTCGCCGGGATCGCGCTCTGGCAGAGGTCAACAGCAGCGTGGACACTGTTGAAGATGACTCGGACTTAACTGATTGGCAGCAACCCTCCTTCAGGTATGTTTGGTAAATATCGGCGTGGACAGGCCGCGTCTTGCAAACGCGACCGGGGAGCCATGTTAGTTCGCTCCTATTCTTCCCGCTTAGGGGGCAGTTTTGTTCTCTTTGAGTTATGCGGATAACTATATCGTTCATTTATAAGGCTTCGATGCCGTTTTAGGTCCATTTTGCAATAAGTTCCCTAAATATCAGCAACTTACATATAAATTAAACGTCAACGCAATGCTACTTATAGCCACCTGCCTATGAAGTGCTGCTAGTCGCTGCCTTAGGACGAATATGTGCTCACTACTTCAGACGAAGAATTCTTAGAGCACCACGTATTAACAGCGGCTTTAAACCAAAAAAAAAATACCAACCAGGCAATAGTACATAAGAACAAAGGAATTGGTTTAGAAATGAGCTATCTTTCTATATGACAGGATCATAATAGCTCGTGAGGCCGTAGTTCTATAAAACGCAGTAGGGTAGGCACGTTAGTAGCAATGGCCAAACTTGCTGACGCAGTAATCACTTACGCAGGACTCAGGAGTCGCCCTCTTAAATAAATATGAATGGTTCTGAAAGGTGTAAAAACAGGCAACGACATAAAACTGGATTTCTCTGTAGAATCTTCCTGATTGTTTGTTTTGTTGTGCTGGAGGCTTCAACATGCGAGTCACGTGATACCACGCACCACGACCGTCTCGGGACTGGTGAACCTCGATAAGAGCGAAGCGTCGCGTCATGGTCCGTTTCCACAACATTTCTCATCTTCATCTTGTTTCTAGTCTGCGAAGAAACTCACCATGTCCTCCTGCAACACTTGCACGAGAAGGAAGCTCGGCTGCGATATGCTGAAGCCGCGGTGCTCACCGTGCCGATACTCCCACGTCAAATGCGTCTATGAGTCGTCATCGCTCGCCGTGTTTGAGTTTAGGGATGAGACAGAGCATGTGAAGACTCATCCAAGGCGTCGCGGAAAGAAGAGAAAAACTTCGACAGACGCCGATACTGCACTGCCTCCAAGCCCTCCACAGTTGAGCCAGTTGGTTGAGACGTGCTCTCAAAACGACGAGAGTCACGAGACGGAAGGTCCGGGACTACCAGGGCCAGCATCACTTCCAATCTTCGACACAACATCGATGCCTTGGATGGACGGCCTATTCGACTCCAATCTGGATCAGCAGTGGGACTTGACACCCTGCACGACCTCGCTGTGGAACACTGCCACCAACCCTCCCATCCCCAATGACTTCCCCGGCCAACCTCGAGGCATGTATAACGCCGGTTCATCGGGCCAAGTCTTTGCGGAGTTCAACACGCCAAACTCAGACCACCACAGCCCAAGCTCCAGCTCCCTCTCGGCGGTTTCGGATCCAGTTTTGGCGCAGCACTATACCCACAACCTTACATCAAAATACACCTCAAAGGAGCAGGGTTGGAGCTATCACACCTACTTCTTCAACCGCTTCAACTCGAGCCACCCGTTTGTGGTCTCGTCTCTCTACGCGTGGACGGCTGCCCACCTCTGTTTGCAATGGGACCTTGAGTTCCGAAGCCAAGGCCATCGAACATTACGCCAAGAGTCTCGCGGGCCTAGGAAACCAGCTCGGGGTTCATCTATTGGCCGAGGAAGTTACTAAAGGGGCCAGTCAGGCCTAGTTCGAGCCCATTTCCCGGAGAGAAGATCTCGACGCTGTCGCCGTGACTTTATACTTTCTTGCCTGGACTGACCTCCTCCTTTCAAGGCAAGCATCCTTTAGGCGAATGCTCCGCCTCGAAGCAGCGCTGCTGGACCTCCGGGGCCATGATCAATCGCACTCAATCTACGTCAGAATGGCCGTGTGGTTCTGTTTTCTCGACGCACGAGCTGCCCTCTTTTCCCAGGGGGATGACCGCATTATCCAGTCACTGGGAGACGACTCGGGGTTGATGAGAGTGGTGGAAAAGTCCCATGACTTTCTACAGAAGGAATACAGCCTACTCTACCCCGAGAAAGAACGGCGGTGGGATGAGGCTCACAGGCCTCTGTACGTCGCTACGTGCCGCCTGATAGCTCTCCTGGGGAAAGTGTCCAAGAGCGCAGGTGATACGCCAGACGAGAGCCGCGAAGTTGGTGTCAGGCATCCTTGTGCGACATTGGACAGGTGAGTCAACACCATGGTGAGAAGAGGGGGGTGGGCATTGATTGACTGGTCTCAGGATCTCAAGAATATCAGCGAGGAGAAAGCTGCCGAAAACAAGGTCCTGTCCATCTATCTCACCACCAACGCCCTATTTCACGCGGTAGAGACACACGCATCGAGGGTCTATCAGCCGGCTGAACCGCTTTACGCAAAGAGCTTCCATGCGGAAAAGATCATCACAATCACGCGCCAGTTCCACCAGAAGTTGAAGCGACCGAGAACGGAAGCGCCCCCGACCAAGATATGGCCGGTGCCCCTGATCATGGCCGCCATCGAAGCCAAGGATGCAATCTACAGAGACTGGACGCTGCAGCATATAAAGGACTACGACCATGCGGGAAAGCATTTCGGGAACGCGTGCATCTTTGTCGAAAGGGTGCACGCCGCCGAGGAGGCGTCGGGCTGTCGCAGCAATCTTGGCCGCATCGCCGAAGACATGGGCGCTGATTTTGTCATATGATGAGTCCTAACGAATAACGCTGTTGTGTCCACGAATGGCCTTTATTAACGCGAGCGAGGTGCACCGGCTAGTGACTTGGTGGTGTCCGTCGCCGATTTGCCCCTTTTGGGACGACTGGGCGACGCTCGAGGCGACACATCTCCGAAAACGTTCTAACTAACCCCCTGTTGAGTGCAACGTGCTGCTTTAAGACAACCTTCTGTAACTGCCACTTGGTTCGACTCAATATTCTTCACTCTATAAGAGACACCTGATCTTACAATAAAACCCAATCATTCATTCTCCGAGCTTCCCATTTTAACACCTACAAGAGCCTTCAGCATGCACCTATTAGAAAACGGCGCCATGCAACTCCCCGGTCCGTCGTGCTACCAGCACATTATTGTAAAGGATACGCCCTACGAGAGAGGCTTGTCGCATGGAAGACAGGTGAGCGAAAAGGTTCGCACCAACATCGAGTATTATAAACTGCCGGGGAAACTACCTCACTGGTAAGCAGAAAGTCACACCATTGAGTTGAGGTGAAAGCCTAACATCCAATGCAAAGGTCCATCTCTTCCAAGATCATCGAAACCGTCTACCTCCCCGCCTTCGAGAAGTTCTACCCCACCGGACTCGAAGAGATCCGGGGGATTGCAGATGGCGCAGGCGTGACGGTTGAGGACGTCATCATGCTCAACGCTCGATATGACTTGGGCAGATGCATGTATCGCCTCCAAGACAGCGGAAAGACTCCGCAGGAACTCGACGGGCACGACGAGTGCACGAGTGGCTTCTTCCCCCAGAACGCAACGGCGTCTGGCCACGCCTTGGCCGTGCACACTGGGACATGTCTGCCCATCTCTACAACCAGGACCTCGTCGTCTACCTTGAGGTGTACCCAGACCCGTCTGAGGACCGGCCGTCGATGTTCATCCTCACAGAAGCTGGTCAGCTGATCCGCAGCGGAATGAAATCGGCCGGCATGTCTGTTACGGCAAACTCGTTGCTGTGTAACGAGGACTATGTGCCCGTCTCTCACATCGACCAAGATGGAGTCTACCGCGAGGTCAAGAACCCCAAACCTGTCCTCCCCCTCTCCGTGGCACGGCGTGTCTTTCTCGAATATAGCAACTACGCCGAGGGCCTCGTGGCCATCAATGCCTTTCCCCGCCACGTCTCGGGTAACTTGCACATTTCGACGGCCGACGGTTTCGCAATGGCCATGGAGGTTTCGCCAGACCGCATGTACAAATACTACGGCAACATTGACGACCACTACCTCATCCACAGCAATCACTTCCTCAGCCCCGAGTTTCTCAGCCGCGATGACGTCTTTGACCGGTATCCCGGCGGCAGCAGCTGGTTTAGATGCTTGTAGGCCGAAAAGGGGGTGCGAGCCGACTGCGCCGCGGGGCGGTTGACACACGAAAAGATCAAGGCAGCCTTCTCGGATCACCTGGCATACCCTGAGAGTTTGTGCAATCACCCGAATCTGGAGTAGAGGAACACGCCCAGTGCCGTTCTCACCGGGTACACATCTAGGTAGAATATGACGGTTGCTTTCGTTATTTATGACCTTCCCGAGCGAACCGTGGCGGTCTGCAAGGGGCCTCTATGCTAGGGAGTACTGCAGGTGTTCAAGCTACAACAGATGGCATCAGACAAGGCGTAACCTGGACAAAGAATGATACAGGCGATAGATGGTGTGAGCAATCAGCATGTAAATTCTTTACAATTGTTAACCCGCGCGAAGGGTATTATCACACCCTAGACCGAGTTATTGCTAGAATAAGGATGTTAGTTTTTCAGTGGCCATGTATATCTTTCATGTCAGTGAGATCTCTAGGAGCCTCACCTGTGACCTGGTCCGAATAGATACATAGAGCAATAAAGAGCGCGACTGTTTCACCCATGACTGGCATCCCTCCACCTGTATCTGTCCCGGAATCCAGACGCCATGTAGATGCACAGCTCCCTTCGTTCACCGCTCCGAGCCACAAAAGAACACAAAGCCTGTATCTCCGTAGCGAGGAGCCCGAAAAGACAAACCGAATGGGGGTCTCGAAATGCAAATTTACTCTCTAGGTAAGAAACAGGCTCTGAACTGGATAGTCCTGGATCTAGTTGAACATATTTATGCCCATGAGTGACTGTAAGAAAGTATCCCCATCCAAAGAAGCAAGAGAACCCTCCCAGTCCATGTTCATATCGTGCTCTCCAAGCCAGTTCACACTCTCTGACACTTGTTGACCGTCCTCATATACTGTGAGCCGATGCCCCTGACTTACTCCGCCACTGATCACTGAACCATGAGGAATATTATCAGTCTCCAATCGGCTATATACTGTTAGTAAGACTTGAATACATATGAGTGGAAGCAGTACCTTTCATCTCTGGAACAGTCGACTTGAACGGAGGCTGAGTTTTCCTCGATGTCAGTAGAAACGGCCTCGATATGATCTTGCCGAGAGGGTCTCGGCCCAATTCTCAAAGAGAATGGACTTGCCGTGAGGGATTCCTGTCTTCGGTGATTTTCTGCCATCAATCCTCGAAGCAGGATGGAATAGCGAAACGCGGGGTGGGCGACGTCTATGCTACAGGTTTCGAGAGTTAAGACCGTCTCCTTCAAGGTGGAAACCAGGATGGCTTCGTAGTCACGACTGGGTATACCAGATCGCAAAACCTATTTGGTTGTTAGACGATAATCAAACGTGACAATTGACGAGGATTGCCTTTGCGCGTACCTGGATAAGAAAAACGGCTGCAAACACAATCTTCATGTAATGTCTTGAACTAGCGTATTGCAAGGTTCTTTGTGTTGCGGGGAAATGGAAGTTAAGAAGCAAGCGGAGCAATGACTCGGCAGCATCAATAGCCTGTTCTAGGTAATAAGGCGGAGATTCAGGAAGAAATTCCCATGGCGAACGTTGTTGCGGTCGACCGGGAAGATTTGCCATGCCATCCCCCCTAGCCCTCAGACAGGCTCCAAGACTCGGTGAAAACTCGTAAAGTCTCAGATACTCAAAATCCGCCTTTAACATGTGTTGTGAGAACTTGGACATGCCCGGCGCTGCACCTGCACACTGGTGTCAATCCGTTGCAAACAGTATCATGACATGAGTCGCTTACTGTCAAATAACTCTGAGTACCTTGACCGCCATGACTCGTTAAGGTTGTCAAAGTGCTGAAGCAGCGTAACCAGCTGCGTACTGGCGTTCTGGGGTTGCCTTGTTTCGACGATGCAATCCGCCGTGGGCCGGTGGAGGACTTCTTGTGCCCGGGTGAGGAGTCTCATTAGTTCGACAAAGGCTTCGTGAAATTTCTCGGACGTTCCCCAGCTCAGTTCTATGTTGATCTGAGGGGATATCCCTCCCCGTGCAAGACGTGTATTGCGCTCCAAGAAGGCATGAGTTATTTGCGGTATATCCACATCGTCGAAGCTCATTAGGGGCGGTCGTGCTAGACGACGAGCTAGTGACTGAGACATGATGAGGCAGCTGAAGAGCGTCACGAGATACCTATTTGGCGTCTGGAGAACCGGGCAAATGCGCTTATCGGGCGGGAGGGATCGCAGAAGAAGAAAGGCGTTGCCGACATAGGACCTGGCCAGAATCTGTGAGAATCTCAAAGAGCCAGAGTATGTAGAATGTCGTACCACGATACATGATCTGTTCGAAAAGCTGGCTGCAATATCTGTTCGCTGATGAAGTGTCTGGATTTCGTCGGTTGGGCACCATGTCCGAAATTAGTATTCTCCACGAGCGCGTGAATCGACTTTGGCATCCATTCTGCTAGCAACAGGAGGGACTCTACCACAGAAAGAAGGGCTTTGGGTCTGCTTCCTTCGAACACGACCCTGGAGATCTGAAGTCTGGTCCAGTCCCAACACTGGCTATGGATCTCGCAACTCCTTTCGTATCCACCGATCGCATGGGTTGGGAGGTGGTAATAGCGACTAGATACTGTGATGATACTTGCCAGCAATATCTCGTCCCCTTCAAACAAAGTTCGCATGGCTTGGAGATCGGGTTCGTTGCTCGTAGCGCATATGTAGTATGCATCAGGAACAAGGGGGAAGAAGGGATAGAGCTTTTCGAAAAAGAATAGCACGTAAGCCAGAGCCTCATGGGGAAGGACGATGTTTTCCCAGAATAACCGGCAGCAAAACGCCGAGACTTGATTCTGGATCTGATCACTTGCCCAGGGTGATTCTGGAGAGTCGAGCAGACTTTTCTGACCCTGTTCAAGGATACCCCCAGGCGCTGGGCATGGTGTCAAGTTACCCTGCGTTCCCGTTGGGGGTTGGGAATAAACATCGTCTACCGGATCAATGTGATTGAGGTTTGGTGGCGACGTGGCCGAATCTTGATGTCTCACAGCGACAGCGACGTCTGACAAGAATAGGAGAGCATCCGCCGAGCTTCTGACGCCAAATTCTTCCCGAGAGCCCCTCTGTGGCACAAAAAGGCACTTGTAGTAAGCATCTGATAGATCTAATAAGACCGAAAGGTGGAAGTGCACTCACTGGGTTCTCTGGAGATGTTGTGGGAGGAGGCATGGCCATCCTGACCCGCTTCTGCTGCGACTTCTTTATACGACTGCTCGTGTCATAGGATTGTCTCTTAGTCTCGAAGACACACCTGGCTCCGTCTCTACATATCTATATCAGCTCAGAACAAACATGGTTGATAGCCTTCCTTTTTAACCTTACTTTTGACATTGCCGGCACTCCACCCCGGCGCCCCGGTCCTGAACAACGCATCGAACCTTTCGAGATCGACAAGCGGAACAGGCCTTGTATGATCGGGTGTAAGTAGCAGGGTTGGTACCATTTGGATTTGCATCGTTGATTGTTTCGTTCATGGCCAAAGAATACGCTTGTGAAGAAGGGATGGATCGTAGTGGAAAATTCGGAGAATTCGGGAGAGAGAGGCGGGGTTGCCAAGCACTTATACCGTTACCGAGTCTATCAGCAAATGCGGGGAAGGCTCGGAAGCATTCTCGGAATGCTCGACCTCGGGATTGCCTCGGGACGGTGTGCACAGATATGGTAAGTTGCTTGAACGGTCATCACAAAGAGAGAATCTAATAACGGTCTGTTGGCGTGTCAAACTACCACTCTGGTCTCTGTCAGTAAGGTTACCCCCTCAAGCCAAGAAGCCATTCAAAGCCTTCATGCCATCCTCTCGAGCGACTTCTCCCTTCTTCATCTTTGCTCTATCGTTGACAATGGCAATTTGGTTTTTGAGGCGCCATGGAATGTCCATAACATCCATATGAACTTCAAGCAACTGGATATGCGTTGGGGATTGATAGGCCGCGAGGGCGAGAACGCCCTCCATCTCCTCTTTCGTCGAAACTTGCCGGCTCGATTCCGAAGCCAAGGAGGCGCCAAAGAAGCCAAGCAGCTGCTGGTGCTTCCAGGATGCAATATCGTTGTAGCCTGCCTGGGGACCGTGAATAGCGCGTTCGATTGTGTACCCTTTGTTGTTGATCACGATCCTGCTACACCGTCAGTCATGTCAAATGGACATTTCCCACCGTGTCACTTACAGGAGCGGATTCAACCCTAATCGGACCATCGTCCCAATTTCTTGGACTGTCAACTGAAGGCTACCATCGCCAACCACGAGGATTGTTCTCCCCTGTGTTCCAAGGCTTTCACCCACTTCTCTCTGCGCGAGGGCCACCCCAAGACACGCCCCAACTGAGTATCCAATGCTACCATAGTAGACCTGCGTCACGTACTTTACTCCCATTGGGAACGTTGCATCTGGAAATCCAAACTGTGCGGTTCCAGATTCGGCAATGAGGACATCGCCTGGTCTGGTAAAGTCCCCGAGTCGTTTCCATATCCAGGACTGGACAATGTCTTTCGAATCAGCATCGGAGGGCATTAGCTGTTCGGGAAGAACTGGGAGAGCTACTTCGGGTAGCTTGCACCCTTTAATCTCCTTCAAAAGCCTCTGCAAGACTAGAAACGAGTAAGCTGAGTTTGGGGACAGGTCTACCTGGGCAGCATACAGGACTTGAGATAGACGCCTTCGTGTTTGACCCCGAAAACCTATGTGTGTTATTAGATTCACTTTAGCTTTGTCTAGTAAGTAATCTATACTCACAGTACAGCTGCTGGCCTCGACCAATACGACCTGCTCGGAGCGAATCTCTCTGGTGTGGCCTCCTGTATTGCTG
The DNA here is from genome assembly GCA_024115155.1 of Thelonectria blattea. Classification (NCBI taxonomy): domain Eukaryota; kingdom Fungi; phylum Ascomycota; class Sordariomycetes; order Hypocreales; family Nectriaceae; genus Thelonectria; species Thelonectria blattea. The sequence goes on from JAMQMW010000224.1 coordinate 22,547, forward strand.
TCGGCCAAAAGAGGGCCCAGGTTGATGATGCAATCGCTCTCCTCTACCGCACTTTTCACTCCAGGGTACGACACAGTCCCATTGTAGATGCCGCAGTACCTGGGATGAGTTTCGCCAATAATTGTCTTACCCATGGATGTTGAGAAGACGGGAACTTGGACAAGGTCGGCCAATTGTCTTGCTTCCTCCGCCGCATTGTGGCGATCGGTGAGACAGTCCACCAAAAGCACCGGGCGCTTAGCCTTTTGCATGGCAGCAATTGTCGCTGAAACGGCAACGGCTTCACGTGTCTTGTCAGCGGGGAAGCTCACATCGATGGGGGTTTGCAGGGCCGAGGAGGCGACGGGAACGTGGACGAAATCCATCGGGACGAAGATATAAACCGGAAGAGAGTTGATCATGCACTCTCTAATCACTCTCTGTCTCAACGGTCAGCGGCAAACGCGGTTTCATGGAAGATCAATAACGAACATCGACTTCAGCAGCGGCCGTCGCTTGGTCTTCGAGCCACGCGTGTGCGCAGCGAACATGGCTTGATATCTTCTCGTACACCTTGCATAGCGATCAGCACTGGGTCAAACGCTACTAGATATTCTTCCCCACCTTGTGGTCTGGGTTGGGACCCAAGCTGTGGTGTATCATGAGCCGCTTCGCTTGGACGTGGGTTGGAGTGGTGCCGACAATATGGATCATCTTCACCTGCTCCGTATAGGCACCAGCAACACCGTTCAAGGCGCTTAGTTCACCAACACCCATGGTCGTCACAACTTCATATGTCTTGTCAGTATAAATGGATAAGCTGTGAAGGGAACGATGGAACTTGCCGACTCCAGGGCATCCCTTAATCCTGGCATAGCCATCCGCAGCATACGCGGCGTTGAGCTCGTTGGCATTTCCAACTGCTTTTTGTCAGCGATACCATAGATCTAACGCAAGGGAGATTGAAATACCCCACGTTAGCCCATCTACTTCGCTTAAGTAGTCGAGAAGCTCCAGGTTCATGTCCCCGGGCACGCCCATAATGCTCCGGGTACCAAGCTGCCGGATTCTAAGAATTGGTGCGTCAGCTACCGGACAGGGCAGAAGAATCGAGGGGTAAACTGGAGGGCACATACCGTCTCCATAGGTACAGGGATAGAGGAATCTTAATCTCATCTGCAGAAGGCATCTTGGTCAATGTGGGGACGTGTTCAGTCGTTCGGTCAATGTTTGTCCAGGAGGAAAGAATTCAGTCTTTGTTATATTGATGACTGGTGGAATTGGTTGCTCTTTATGGGAATGACAGTCTCGGTGATCCGCGGGAATCTGCCATCGCGGAAGAGTTCCGTCAGCAACTGCAAGATTTCAGTCATCTCCTCTGTTGAAGAGAAGCCCGGTGCTCATATCATGCCCCGAATTTTCCGAAATCGCCGACAGCATGTCTAGCCGCCAGACAATGTGGTCACCGGTGCTTCAGTAGGAATTCATTATGTGTCAGAATGGCAGGTTCGGTCACGGATATTTTCAAACCCGACGTGTGCAATGAACCGGAACCGTATATACATGTACTCTCTCCAAATGCTATTGAGTCCGGGTCCAGTACTTCAAGTACCTCTCTTTTTTATTCAGCAGGCGTTCTATTTCATACTGTTGCTAAAACTACGAATTAGATACCATCTTAAGCGCCTTTCGGCAAGTAGTACCGACATCACTTCACCCTCTAACGCATAGCAAAAGCGATGAGTCAATTAGAGGCAAAGTGATGCTTGACACACACCTTGACCCAGTATTCCAAGTCATAAAGCCTCGAACCTCTTGAAGATTAGAAAACCAAGTTGCCTCATCAACACCAGAACTCATTCCATAGTTACGAAGCATCCAAGCTGATATATCTCCCTCGGCCGAGATTTGGGTCTGTTGTCAGTTTTCCGGTGCCGTTTCTCTTCAAACATCGCCGCTATGCGCTCCACGAATCACCTTCTTGGCTGGCGTCCCATCTGCCGACCCAAATTTCCGAAATCTCCGACAAACTCCCCTTGCCTGGATGATCAAATTATCAGGCACGCCAAGTTTTGGTACACGTTCGCGCAAGGAAACCTCCCTGGATGAAAGCCGAACTGCGAGCGATGATAAACAGATGTAGTACCTATAGGCACCACCTTCCCAGTCGTGGACGAGAAGCCAGAAGCCGACA
>JAMQMW010002234.1:8726-38460 GCA_024115155.1 Thelonectria blattea
TGAGGGAGTTCGAGAGAAAAGAAAGGAAAATAGGAAAAAGGGTTAGGACTTGGGAGGATTGGGGGGAAAAAGGAAGAAGAAGGGCGAAAAATTCCTTCATCGAGGTGGAGAGCCGTGTGGCGGTAAAGCTGCCACCGAGGTGGAACCCGACTGTGATGCCGAGTGCTGGTCGCTACAACGTGGCGTCCTCGGAAAGGGACTTCGTAGCAAAGTCTTGTTGTGCCTGCCTGGACGAGCTGCGACTCTGCGAGGGAGAGAAGAAGGCGAGTCGATCGAGCGAAGGAAGGGAGGAGAGCGAGGGCAGGGCGCGTGAAGGGCGACGACGCAAGGGAGATGTCGCCGTGACGCTTGCTGCAAGTTCAGTGTGGGCATGTCTCAGACATCGCAGGGCCGTTCGCTGGCGGTGGTGGTGGTGGAGGAGGAGGAGGAGAAGTAGGGAGAGAGGGAGAGGCATGGCATCCGCGGTAGCTGCTGCAGCAACAGCAACGAGCAAGCATCGACAACCCCGCAGAAGCAGCAGCAACAGCAGCAGCATCAATCTCTCGTTGCCTCTCGCATAGCTGTCGTGCAAATGCACTCCACCCGCAATCACCACCAATGGCTCCCGAGTTGACAGCTCTCGTCACACCCCCCTCTCCAGTTGTCAGACATGTCCTGCGCTGCGCTGTAGCTTGTCCTGTCCTGTCCTGTCTTTGTCCTGTCTCTTCTAGTCTGTCGGTCAGATTCTGCGGATAGCCGACCAACCGGCCGGACGACCGCCACAACGGAAGAGCACAGAGACTCAGACAGGAACCAGATTGGGCCATGTGGCTTGATGTCAGGCGTGTGTCTCTGTTCCGAAGAAAGCGGATGGGAGGGTCGTTTGGTGGGCGATCATGGTTCATGGCACTCGATGAACGCTCGAGGCTTGTTGGTGGCTACCACCCCGGGACCTAGGCAACCCAAGCCCCCAGACACAAGAGACGTTCTCTTCCCGAAGCGTGTGAGTGTGAGAGAGCGCGCGCGCATGTGCACTCCGTACGCAGTAAACGACGAGCTGAGAGAGCGCCATAGCTTTTGCGCCTCCAATCTCCAGTCTTGTTTCCGAAACAAGGCGTCAGGTATCATGTACATGCGCGAACATGCATGTACCTCATAACGCACCAACCCGCGCACCTCGGGCCATGCCACAATGGCCGCATGCATTGTATCCAATACATGCCGTCCATAGCACGGAGCCGAGATGCTCCCAAACGTCCACGCCATTCAGCCCGCGCCGAACCTTGGTCCATGATCCATGGCACCAGCACCACCAGCTCATGGTTATGCTTACCAACTCATCAGCCTTCGACAGACGAACACGAATGTCACTGCCACCACGGAACCAGGAAATGGGCCTAGTTGTGGGTGGTAGAGAATTTTTTTCTCACTCCTTGGGTTGCTTGTTCCTTCTTTGACTTTCTCTTCTTTGACCGCCAGTTCATCAGTTGCACCCAGGGTGTTCCCGGCAGAGCAGCCTCCCACTGGGTCCGAGGGCGGCGTGGAGCATGAAACAAGAACAAACGAAAAGAAGCCGTTGTCCGTCAAAGCATAGAGCAACATGGAGCTCCGGCGTCCTGTCGTTGGGCTCGTTCGGGCATCCAGGCTGCGGGTGACGGTTCTGGAGAGATCCGACGGTTGGATGGCGCACCAGATATTACGGCAGCGTCACGGATATAGGGCGCAGCTCCATTGCCTCTTCCAGGCAAGATGAGCGAAACGGACGGAGGTTGGAGCCTCCGTCTTCCAGTGGAGGGGAAACTGTTTTGGGTCAAAGACAAGCTGCTCGGGCCGGGCCTTTTCTTTTGTTGGTTCCAAACGCCGCCGCCGCCGTCGCCGAAGGGGGAAAACCGTTCAGACCAGCCCAGCCCAAAAGCCTCACCCGACAAACTCAAACTTGAGTGTGTGTTCTTGTCGCAAAACGGCGCACAGACAGACGTAGGGCTCGTGCCTTCGGGGTCGCTCGCGCCTTTGTCTAAGACAGGCAAAGGCCCAGAAGGCGCTGGACTCTTTTGTCAGTTCTGTCAAAAGATCAGTCCGTGTGTGCCTGGCATGTTTGGTCTGGCGCCCTCGTCGTCCTTCAAATCCGGGGCTGTCAGTCCGTCATTGACTCGCCGGGTGCGGATTTGGCCGTGTGAGTCGGCTGGTGTGAAGGCGTCTTGGCGTGGTGAACGTAGTAAAACAAAGTCGAAGGAGCACCTGAGTTGCTGCACGCCTCCATCAAACTCACGAACATGCAGCTTATGAAGAGTTTTTATCCCCATTGGGCTCTGCGTCGACAAGCCGTCAGGCATTGAAGCGGGGAAGGACGTGAACGAGTATTCGTACTCCATTTTTAATGTAGCCGTGATTGAGTCGGCACACCTGTTGCTGTAATGCAGGGGGGGAACCGCGCCTTTCCCTACAGCCAGCAAAGCAGGTTGCGATGCCGTCCAAGATATCTTTCGAGGTGGTCGAAATTGGATCAGGTCTTGGGTCCAAGGAACCGATCCACGTCTCGGGTACATTGCCGCACGAATCGAGGGCAATCCGCAATTGCGCCAAAGGCCGGCGATTAATCATTGGCGCCCAGGGCGCTTGGCATTGCCTCGATGGTGGTGGTCACAAACCCATCACGTCCAACCCGAACCCGTCCCCGCGCGGTTGAGGACGAGATGGACGTGAATGGTGGATGGCTGATATGGACGGCGGATTCGCGGATGGATCGATGGATCGATGCTGGCTGACGCTGCTGCTGCTGGCTGACACTGACGTTGACGCTGAGCCAAGTACGAAGTACCGTCCGTCGTAATAATAATAATAGAGACGTAGATCTGGGGCTCGGTGGGCGTGTTTGGAACAGCACATGTCCAGCCAACCACGGAGGGTATTATGTCGCATGTCGGATGTTGCATGTTGTTGCTGGGCCGGGGCCCTTGGGAACTGGGGTTGTCTGATGTCTGATGTCTGATGTCTGATGGCTGATGTCCGATACGATGCTGCGTGTTGCGTTACGCCGCGGTGCAGCAGCGGTGCTCTTGTGATACGTTGGAGGATCCTTGTTGTTTCTTCCATGATTGAGCATCAAACAGAATCCAGTTCGTCTTCACCGTCACGTCGGATTACCTAAGGCAGCGGGTATTGGACACCTGGGTGCTTCCTTCCTATAGGCAGTAGTTGCCGGTAGTCCCATGTCGTGGAGTGGCAGTCGCAACCTGCGGTCAACGCAACACAAGTATCCGTAAGGCAGGTGCGCTCCACTGCATAATACCATCGCTCGCAATGACCACCAGCACGTCAGCCAGCCAGCAGCTCAGCTTTGTGTTTCGTCTTCATTTTTTTTCCTTCTCCCAACCCTTCCAACCTTCCAACCTTTGAAATCCTTCTCCACAGCTCAAATATTCCATGTCACACCTTCTCCACGCTTGCCGCCGACTGAGCTTTCTCCCGGGGCGTTCCTGGCCGACTAGCGCGCCTGAGTGAGAGATTGGTGGCATGGAAGGCTTTCTCTCACACCACGCCGTCACAGACTCCTCGGCTCTCTTACACCACGCAGCTTCTCGTGGACAGTTCCCGTGAAAAGCCAAGGTCCTTTGTCGAGGCTCATCTTGCTGTGGGGATCCAATCAAGATTCCTCTCTCTCTCTCTCTCTCTTCATCTATCCACCAAGGCCGACTCGCTCCCACCACACTCTCCCGCCCGTCGTCGACCCCGATCCCGTCCATGGCTGGGCCGAGCTCAGAGGCTGATGAGAGAGGGGTCGCGGAGGACCCTGGACCCAGGTCCTGGACAGCACATCGTCAATGACTTACCGACCTGCCTCGAACTAGGTGGTTCGTGCGAACGCCTCGGGTGTTGTCGTCGTGCTCGAAGCAACCTCCCTTGCGCCATTATTTGGCACGGCCGCTGCTCCATGCTCCATCTCCATGATCCAATTCTCCACGCTGCACGCTCCGCGGATGCGCTCTTGGCCCATCTCCGGCCTGCCGGGGGTTAATGGATGATCGAGAGCGGGTTCCAGGGCTCGACAATTCCATGATACATATCCGGGATTGAACCCCAGCGCCATGGGGGAGCCCGTGACGTGAACCCTGACTTTTAGGATTTGAGGCCAGCCGCCAGGCTCTGGACCAACCATGAGAATCTAGGGGAAAAGTGAGAACTGAGGAGGCAAATTTACGACGTCGATCAAAGCATCCAGACCGCACGGTGCTGGAGACTCCGAGGGCAGATGGATCGCCTGGACAAGCGCAGGTCGATGAGACTTTATGCATGTGTCGTGTCGTGGCAATACGGCAGCGTCCATACGGATACATTCACGCTTGATCCATAATACCTTCTTCTTGGATAGACACGACAAGCACTCTGTGCATACATACAGACGTGCCTCGCCCGACCCCCTCCGCGTCCGTCGACGCACGATTCCAGCCCTTCTCAAACCCTTCCCTCCCCCAGTCTCCAGATGAAAAAAATCGGAGCCGGGAAGGCGGACGGTCCCATGCGAAGATCGAATCGTTCAACCAAACCCAACCGCGGCCAGGATAGGGAGGGGTGGACATGCGACATGCCGGGCTGGGGGGCGTGTCATTGCTCTCGCCGTCCCAGGCTCGAACTGACAGCGCCGCCAAGGCCAGGACCCCAAGTGCATACACCCGTTACAACTTGAAAGACCGACTTTTATTTGACCGGCATTATGACATTCGTACAGGTCGAGTCTTGTCGGACCTTGCCTGACTTGGGAACCGGTGATACTGAGGCCATCGTGGGCTTTTTTTTATGAGGGGGGCGCGAGTGAGGCGAAGCGGCGCCAACGAGAGGGGCGATAGATTTGGTTCTCGTCAACCAACAAACAGGAACAGTAACAAGGTGATGAGAACTGACAAAGAGAAAAGTGAGATATGAGGAGCTGAAATGAAATTCACCAGATTGGCAACCAGGGGGGAGGGAGGAGGTGGCGGGCCACGCGGGTTTGGGCTTGGTGTGCTTTCTTTTGGTGCATGACATAATGATTTCCCAAGTTCACTATCTTGTTGTTTCTTTTTCCTCATCATCACGATGGCGGATCGAACAATGAAGGAGAACAAGACTAAGGCGGTCTTCACGATGCATCCCCGGCCTGTCGACGGGCTTTGCCTTATTGCCAAACACGTTGACTCCACAGTCGAACTCCGCCCACTTTTGGCCTTGGATGGATGGGATTAGACTTGGCTTCATGACGGATTACTGGTGGCACGCCCTCCCTGCGGATTGCGGTGCAGTTGGGATAGCTTCGCTGAGTTGCAGTGGACATGTCGCTCTCCTCCCACTCTAACACACACACCCCTCCCCTCCTCTGCTCTATCCCCTGCCTCCCCACCCCCTGCCCTGCCCTGCCCTGTTGAGTTGAGTTAGTCGTTGACCGTTCCGTATCCGTACCTTACGCTCTACCAACCTATCCGTGTGAAGGGCTCTCTCTCAGTTCACGGCTCTTGCTCGCGGACCTCGCTGCGGCCTTTCGTCCTCTCGTCCAACTATAGCCCTAGGCATCTTGTTAAGAGTCAGAAATCTGTGAGCTGGGCTGTCCGCCCACGCTAGGCTGCCGAGGGGTGTCTGATTACAACTCCCATAATCCCATTCCCTCTTACAGTATCCGTACCCCCCGGTTTGCTCCCCACCGTTACCCTGTGTGCGCCTCCTTTCGAACAGCGCACAGCGCACCGCACACAAGCACTCCCGTTGCCCTCACCTCTCTTCGCAACCACGACAGCCGTCAAAACCAGTTCACTCGGACCAAGTTTCTTTTCTTTTTCCCCCTTTGCTTTTTTTTTTTTTTTTTTTTTTTTGCGCCCCTCCCTCCAGCACATGTACCGCCCAAAGTACATTACAGCACGGCACTACCGGTACCCTACGAATACGTAACCCCCCCCTAGCTCCGTCCTGTGTTAAACTTGGCCCTCCTCTCGTTGCTTTGTCTCTCTCCTCCGCGTGTCTCGAGTCTCGACCCAAGAGCAATCCCGACGTGGGTCCCATACGCCTGAGGCTCCTCCCGCCTTCGATTGCTCCCCGTCTCTGCGGAGTACATGTATGTACCCAAGGACCGCTACTGCCTTCCTCTGGTTACCTACCTGCCACCTGCCACCTGCCACCTGCAACTGCTACCTCCTGCCCTACCACCTACCAACTCACCTACCACCTGCCGTGTCTACCGCCTACCGCCTCCATACCTCCTGCCGCCTACCGCCTCACTACTAGTACTACTGCCGGAGCGGCGTTTCTTCCTTCTGCCGGAACTTGTCAGCTCCCCTCGCCAACATCCCGTACTCTCTCTTCACAACCCGACTCGTCTTCTCTTCTCTTCATCTCTTCGCCTCCTCGCCTCCTCGCTTTCGACCTTGTTCCCAGTCGAATCTCGAGATAACCAGCCTCGCCCTGGCTCCTTTTGATTTTGCCCCCCAGTTGGCGCCCTCCGATCTGCTCTGCCTCATCCAGCTCGTCTCATCTCCGCCTTATTGGTTGACAAGGTCCTAAAGATCACCAATCACATCCGTCTCTGTCTGTCCTCATTCACGACGAGCCACGCTTCATCATCTAAACTGCCTGGACTTCCTCCTCCCGAGACTGTTTCCCCTTTCTCCTCTTCTCTCTCCTCGAGGTACCAACCTAACCCCGACCGCTTTGACGCCTAATCTATCCCAACACTTGGCCGACCACTCCTTTGGCATCCTGACGGCAACCCAACGACTTCAGCTTTATCTATTTGTCGACGCCCCCGTCAGCTCAGGCAACGACTCTCTCGGGCACCTCTCAGGCCACCGCTTCTTCAACCCGCCAGGTGCTCTGCCATCCTCATCAACCCTTGATCCGTCGCTTTTCCGTCCCAGGCCTTGCCCAGAGCATAGCCCACGCCCTCAAGTGCTCCTGTAGTGCCTTGATCCTCACGGCGTTGTTGGACAACGACGCAGGGCTTCATCACGAAGCCCCTCCAAAGCCAGACGTAGAACGAACCCGGTACGAGTCGCCGAGCTGGCCCAACTCAAGAGCGAGACTCCGCTCTGCCTCCTGCGGGCAGAGTTGCCGTCCATCGCGGGTGCGCAGGACCGTCTCGACCTAGTGCGCGCTCCGCGCTCCTATGCCAACGGTCCCCGCGTGGGCAGATCGGGCGCACCGGCTGTCACCGTGGATATCGCCGCCCTCCTCAAGACTCAGGACTCTGATGAGTCTTCGGTTTCTCCTCCTCGACATCTCCTTCACTATAGCTCGGGTGCTTTCCCTCCGCCTCACGTCCAGGTACCCGGCGCCCTCTCCACCTCAGCTCCTCCGCCCATCTCTCTCTCCCAGCTCTCCTCGACGAAGCCTCCACCGCCATCCCGACAGCCTGTGCATGTTGTGCCGCCTGTAGGTGCCGTACCAATGCCGGCAGGGAGGCGCAGCATGCCTCCGCACACCTCGGATCAGCCCGTCAAGAAGCAGAGTAAGTGGTCTCCGGAAGAAGATGCCCTCATCATCGAGCTCCGGGGAGGAGGCATGAAGTGGGAGGATATTTCGAAGCGTCTTCCAGGCCGCAGTGCCATCAGTTGCCGACTACACTACCAGAACTACCTGGAACGCAGGAGTGAATGGGACGAGGAGCGGAAAAACAAGCTGGCAAGACTCTACGAAAGGTAAGGATTCCGAACCCAAGCGTCCGGGGCCCCGGACCACCAGGAAGCCCGCTCGCGACTTGATTCCCTCACCCTAGAAACCAGCTAACCTCGGTACAGGTTCAAGCCAGAAATGTGGGCAAAGGTTGCGGAAGAAATGGCTGTCCCTTGGCGAGCAGCAGAGGCCATGCACTGGCAACTCGGAGAATCCGACATGGCACGCCGAGCCGGAGTGATTCCTTTCTCCTTGGCTTCGGTTAACGTCGACAACAACGCGAACCACCGAAACTCCCCTTCTCGCAGCCACACTCACTCACAGTCCCAGGGGAGCTTAGGAGCGCCTTCTCCTCGATCCCTCTACAACCGAACTCAGCCCATGCCTGTCGGGCCCGGCCGTGTTCTCGCCCGCCGCGAGTCCATCCCTCCACCACCGCCCATGGCCATGCCCGAACTCAACGAAGTCCACTACGTGCCAGGTCCCGGTTTGGCGCCCATCCAAACCCAACCCCCTCCTCGAGGAGGCCTGCTCCCCGGGGTTGCCGAGCTCACAACGGGGGTCAGCCCCTATAGCACTCCCGCGGGAGCTGCCACGGTCCCCATGACTGCCCAGCCGACACAGACGCCCCTCCTCCCAACGTTGTCCGGTTACTCGATGGAAACGACTGGTTCGAAGCGACGGGCTAGCCCAGACCGCCTCCAACGAGAGTCGAGCCACCGACGACGCATGGCATAGGAGCCTCGCAGCATCATGGCACCGGAATGGAGTGAGCCTAGGGGCGAGCGAGGAGTTGGACTTGATTTTGTTTGGACATGACCAGCCAGGGCTAGGAACCGTTTGGGACCACAGGCGACTACGAAACGGCCGTACGGCCTTGTTCACCAGGGACGGAAATATGGAACGAACGCACATACAATACACAAGCATAACTGGGGTGCAAGGGAACGAGGAAATACACTTGAAGGGTGGGGAAAGCGGGATATCATTTTGGGATGTATGGCAAAAGGGGATCACATCAACTACTTTGATTTTTGCAATTCGACTACATATCGTGCAACAAACAGCATTCATGGCATGGGCGACGAGGGATGGGATATGAAGGAAATGAGGCGAAGGATGTTTTGGTCTGTTGATTTCCGTGCGAACAAAAACCAAAAACAACGCCCTGGAATTTCTGCTTTTTATTTTTTTTATTTCTTGTTCTCTTCTTTTTTTCCTTCTTCTATTCTACGTCTTGTCGTTACTTCAGGTTGTTTTTCCTCTTATTCTTTTTATTTCTTCTTTTTTTTCCCCTGTGGTTTTTCAAGTTCTCATGGGTAGAGGCGCAAGAGCCGAAGGAGGCCAGAGGCAGGAGGGGCCAGGAAGGATTCCGAAAAAAAGGCCAAAAAAATTTCCTAGATTTTTTGCAAAAGGATGATGCTTGTTTCCCCTTGAGCACAGTGTGTTTTGATAGGAGAGAAGAAGAGGCCAAGAGAGAGAGAGAGAGGAAGCACTAGTGTTGGGGGCGAAAAAGGTGTGGACGGTGGGGGTGTGGCATATGCCGGCGAATGGAACGTTTGGAATTTGTATTTCTGATAGACCATATCACAGCTGATAGAGAAGAGAGGGACGTTGTACGGCTATTGAGCTCGAGATGAGAGATGACAAAAGAAGAGGGGGCTACGGCCTCGGCATGATTTTTTCAACGCTCGGGGGCTGATGTGGTTGCCGTGATGCCTCGTGATGTGACGACTTTCGGATTTGTGATATTGGACGTGCTTTTGGTGATCTTTTCCTGATGGGAAATTTTGGATGACACTTGTGATTTGATGGGTGTCCAAGATTGGGGGTGGTGTTTTTTTTTTTTCTTTTTCTGATTTATTTTTATCTCACGAGGGCCGGCTGCATATCACCCACCAGTTATCCCTCTCGTAGCCGCTCTCCTCGACGACTCCCCCCGCTGCCACCACGTCTTCCTCCAGCTCGCCCTCGCGGTAGAGGTGATAGTAGCGCTGAAAGGTGGTCTCCTCCTGAGTCGCCCCCTGGCCCTGCTGGCCGCCCTGGGCGGGAGCGGACCTGAGGACCCAGGGCACGAGGGTGTCCTGGTCGCTGGAGTTGTCCCAGCCGCGGCGGCTGGACGACTGCTCGAGGGCCCAGACGTAGACGAGGACGCGGCCGGCGCGGCGGGGACGCACGCAGGCGAGGAGGGCGGCGATGGCGGCGCGGCGGCGGGAGGGCGTGGAGAGGTGGTGGATGACGGCGATGCAGATGGCGAAGTCTGCCGAGGAGGGGCGGTAAGGGAGGGAGAGGCCGTCTGCGACGGCGACGTCGACGTCTCCTGGTTTAGTAGGACGGGCAACAACAACCTCCTGCTCGGCTTCAGGTTTGGCCTTTTGCTTCTTCTTCTTCTTGCTCGGCTGCTGAGGCTGCGGCCCCTCCCAGGCGAGGCGGACGAGGGCGGCGCTCCGGTCCGAGCCCAGCAGGTGCAGGTCCGGGTTGACGCGGAGGTACTTCCCGTTGCCGCAGCCGACGTCGAGGCCGACGCTGCCGGCGGGTTGGGCGCGCAGGAACTGGGCGACAAAGGGCCAGGGCTTGTGGCGGGTGGCCGAGAAGTGCGACGCGATGGCCTCGTAGACGGCGTGCACGTGCGCGGCCTCGTAAGTCTCGGGTTGGGCCGTTGGGGGTTGGGGTTGTGCTTGTTCTTGCGGTGCTGTGGCTGGTTCTTCTTCTTGTTGCTGGGGAGGTGGTGGGTGATGGTGATGGTGATGATCAGCCAGAGGTTGGTCGGGTGCTGGGTGCGATCCGTCCTCCGGCATCGCCGACGAACCACTCATGGCCAGGTTGAAATGCTAGTTTCGAAAGGGCGGGCAGGGCAGGGGGGGAGTGATGGTATGTGTGCGTGTCTGTGTCTGTGTCTGTGTGTGTGATGTCGCAAACGAACAATGGTTGTATTGTGTCGTGTCGTTGGTTGGCCGTCGTTGGAAATGGTGACGAGTCAAAGAAGCAGAGACCTCTATGAGACCCGACTTGTGAGCCCTGAAGAAAAAACCCCTCCCCTCCCTCGCTCGAGTCGTCGAGCTTGGAGAAATGGAGAAAAATCGGGGCTCCCTAATTAAGCCTTGTTCCCTTCCCGCGCCTTCTCGTCGTCTTCCTGATATGGAGGGGGGGGTGCGACGGATGACCAAAACGGACCACGTCTGAGCGGTTATTGGAGAAATAGACGGTTACCTTTACTAGATCCAACGGCACCGACCTGTCTGTATCAAGGTATATTTCAGTTGGTTTGAAAGAAGCCTAGGTTGAGAATGCAAGCCAACAACTAAGACTTCCTTGAACCAACGTTCATCATCAGCTTTTCTCACCCTGGCAGTAATTGCCAATCTCTTCGGCTGGCAAAAAAAAGAATCATCCATCGAACCAACTTCGAACAATGGCAAGAAACCTGCCCCGTGCCTGCCCTGTGCGTTCCTTCTGTCAACTGAGATCTCCCATCATCACCTCGCTCCTTCCCCTGCTTTCCGGTCTGCGAACCGCCCACACACCCCTTCCTTCCTTCCCTTCTTCGGAAGCTTCCCGCCTATGACAGAGCCTTGTCTTGGGTCCTGCAGCTTTTATTTTGAGGCCTGCTCACAATCTCCTTCATCACACATTCATCACATCCAAAGGAACAAGGGACCCTTCTTCCACTCTCTCGTAGACGGAGAGGCTCAAAGCGCAACCGCAACCCCCCTCGAGTCAAAACATCTCCACCCATCATTTTGTTTTTGATCCCCTGCCTACCGAGTCCTGCCCACGAGACACAGAGCGAGACCTACACACGCAGAGACGCATCTCCAAAAAATGGGATCCATCGTGATGAAAAGTGATGATCCCCCCCTCCCTTCATCTCCACTACCCGCGGCTCATAGATTTCAAAGCACGTTCATGATCCCATACGAGGGCCGTTCGCAGCAAGGCTCACTCACTCCCTCTCACTCATGCACCTCTCATCACATCAGCGGGCACGAGGCTGGGTCGTGTTCGTTCGGCGGTGCGACGCGCTGTCAAATCAAAGTCACATTTATTACGCCCCCGTCGCCCCGGTCCCTGCATTGTGTGAGAAAGAGAGGAAGGAAGGCTTTGACTTGGTGTTCCATTACATCCTTTTGGGGGCAATGCAATGCAAAACGTCGAATTTGACATTTCCATGGTTCAGCCCCCTTTGTAACGCAACACAACACACATTCACAGCACACAGCACCAGTAACCCGACATCAACATAAGCGGCACCACCAGCAAAAATCACCCCGGGCATAAAACATCGTCACATGGACAGGGGCCAAGGCAGGCGGTGCTGTGCCGCCATGCACGACATCTCCGATCCGCCGGGCTGAAGTTGGAGCCTCACAACACCCCCCAGGTGGCAAATCCACGTCCATCGACCACATCGCCTTCTCATGATTCTTTTTTTTCACTTTCTCGGGTGGACGACACCAAACCAGGGGCCCCAGGGGGATCCATTCCATCCCAAGGGGAAGCTCGGACTCCTCGCGTGTCTTGCTTCTCCAGGCGAACTGCGGATACAGGCGGATAGATAAGTACGGTCCACGGATGCTGCAGTACGGACACCTGCCCGGGTATTAATTAGGGGGGAGGGGCATAGGAACCCGGCTCGTTCATGAATCGTGCTCACTGGCATGGTGACGGGCGGACGAGAAAAGGCCTCGACGAACGAGGTCCGGGGGGATGTGATGAACGCATCATGGTCGCATTGTTCTGCTAAAAAAGATGAAGGGAAGAAGAAAAAGAACGAACCCCCTCCCTCCCTTGTCCTGCCGTATCTGACGCGAACCCTCCATCGCCCTCGCTCGCCCTCGTAGCGCCCGCCATCTCCAGCCTCTCCGCGAACCCATCCCCTGCACGTCTCCAATGAGTCCATGACTGATCAGACAACTTGGCCCGCTCCGTCCTTGAACCACGCCCCCCAGTCTCCCACGTTGCTGCCTGCCTCGCTAATTTGTTGCCGTCGCGCTCAGGGCGTGCCGATGTTTTAGCCCAAGCGTAACAGACCTGGGGGGGCCGGGGTGAAGTGAGTGTCTCAGGGGCCCCTCGTTCCATGACCGTAACAAACGGCGAAAAAAGGCCCCTTCTCTTTCATTTCCTGCCCGTGTTGAGGGTGCCGTTGGGCTCGTAGACGTCCGAGGCGATGAGGTCCGGGTACACAACCCCTCCCTCCCTGAGCACCCCGTCCATGGTCTGCATGATGAGCAGCGATTCCGACCAGGGCATCGTGTCGCTCTGCTTCTTGCCGTCGCGCAGGCACCGCGCGCACTCGTCGGCCTCCCAGAACATGCCGTGGCCCCAGCCGCCGCGCTCCGGGTCCCCCGGGATGGGCACCTGCACCGTCTCGACGCGACCGCCGCCGTCGGCCCGGATCACCTTGTACTCGGTCGGCCGGTACGCGGGGCCCGTCACCTGGATCTCGCCGCCGGAGCCCTGGATGCGGATGGCGGGGCCGCCCGTGTAGAGGCCGTCGAGGTCGGTGCCGACGCGGAGGGCCGTCGTGGCGATGCCCATGGCTCTGGTCTTGGGGAATTGCACGATGATGCTGGTCATTTCGTCGGCTCCCGTGTGGTACTTGTTGATAGCCGAGACTACCTTGGGTGGTTCCTTGTCCGCGTCGGGTCGGGTGTGGTAGAGGGTTTGGAAGACCCAGTTCAGGGAGTAGACGCCCAGGTCGAGGAGGGCGCCGCCGGCGAGGTCGGGGTTGACCATGCGGTGGGAGTCGGGGAAGTCGACCTTGCCGTCGGGGAGGTCGTTGTTGAAGGAGAGGTCGGCTGTTCGAATTGGTTAGTTTATGTTCATGAAAGAGCATTGCATCTCGAGGCTAATCTTACCCAAGACCCGGTAGACGTTCCCAATGGCCCCCGCCTTGATCAGCTCCCGCACCTTGATACTAAGAGGAAAGTAGCGAACCCAGACAGCCTCCATGAAGAAGACGTTCTTCTCGCGCGCCGCGTCAATCAGCTTCTGCGTCTGAGCAACATTCACCGTCAGCGCCTTCTCGCAGAGCACGTTCTTCCCCGCCTGGATGGCCAGCATGGCGTTCTGGAAGTGGTGGCTGTGCGGCGTGGCCACGTAGACGATGTCGACGTCGGCGTCGGCCACGAGCTCGTGGTACGAGCCGTACGTCTTTGCGTTGGCGGGCCCGTCAATCTTCTTGATGAAGTCGGCGGCTCGCTGGGCAGAGGTGGACGAGGCCACGGCGACGATTTCGTGGCGCACGTCGTTGACGTCGCGGACGGATGGGTTGGTGAGGAGGTCTTTGGAGAAGTCTGCGTTGGACGTGTCAGCTACCTGTTCCTCCTCTCATATGTCGATTGGGGAGGTTTGTTAACTAACGCTCGGCGATGCCACCGGTGG
Source organism: Thelonectria blattea (assembly GCA_024115155.1). NCBI lineage: Eukaryota > Fungi > Ascomycota > Sordariomycetes > Hypocreales > Nectriaceae > Thelonectria > Thelonectria blattea. The sequence goes on from JAMQMW010002234.1 coordinate 22,722, forward strand.
CCAGGATGCCCCATTTCAGAGTAAATGGAGCCATTGCGAGTTGTTGCGCAGGCAGGTTTCGATGTTGATGAAGACGAACAAGATGATGCACGACGACCAACTTCTTTCGTACCGCAAACCGATTGGAGCTGCGGAGAACAACAACAGCCTGATCAAACGGTGCGAACGAGGTCTTTTTATCGCTCCTCCATGATGCAACATGCAAGCCCCCCGCGGCGCGGTTGCGGGGTAAAGTCGCGACCTGGAGTTCTCTCCACGACCCGGAGCGAGTTGCCTCGTCTCAGGATGAAGTTGCCCTGCACTCACCTGTACCTCACTGTACACAATTCCTTCATATGGCTAGCATCGCCGGAAATGTCCCCAGAACTGTCATGACAAACCAACTATTCACTCGCTTTTTCCACTATCTACCTGACTCACTCGGCGTCGGCGAGTCTTTTCCGTCGGGCAGCTTCTGTCCCCCCGCAGACGTTCGCTGGGGAATATCCCGAAGCTGAATGGATGGGTGGCGGGGGTTCAGACGCCGTCAACGTCATTTCTCGGCTTGTTTCCATGCACTGCGGAATCGTTCCCTTCGCAAAGTGGCTTACCCTGTAGCTGCATCGGAAATGGAGTGAAGGCTTGTGAAGAGCGAGGCGGGATACCTTCAATGATAGAGACGGGTGATTATCTATCATATTCTCTGGAGCAACTGAAGTCGTAAGTGATTTTTCGAAGGGGTTGTTATGAAAAGTGTAGATCAGAGGGTGGGATAGAGTTGCTGACCTGTCGTCGTCCAATGTCCCCTTCTTAGCTGTACCAATTAACTAGCACTTGGTATGCATGATGCAAGCCATCACAATGTGCCGCGCAGGCAGACCGAGGCTGGACAACCTTCATCTTTCATCTCTCCGTCAAAAACACAAAAACACCATCACTCAAACCTCCCTAAGCAATCTTCTCATCACCATGGCATCAACATCCCGTCTCGCCAAAGACCTCACCCTCAAAGGTTCCACCACCACCATCCCCAAGCTCGTCTACGGCACCGCATGGAAGAAGGACCAGACAGCCGACCTCGTGCACAAAGCATTGAGAAACGGCTTCCGGGCCATCGACACCGCCGCTCAACCAAAGCACTACAATGAAAAGGGCGTCGGCCAGGGCATCCAACGGGCCGTTGCCGATGCCATCACCACCCGAGATGCCCTCTACGTAAGTTCCCCATCACTCGTCCCCGCGAGCATTCCCTGACAAAGAAAACTGTAGATCCAAACAAAGTTCTCCCCGCCCGCCGCCCAAGGAGAAAACCCCCCCTACAGCCTCGACGCATCGCTGCCCGACAAGGTGCACCAGTCGATCCGCTCGTCGCTCGGCTACTTCGCCATCCCGGGACAGGAGCCGTACCTGGACGGCCTCGTGCTGCACAGTCCCATGGGTACCATCGAAGACACCATGACGGTCTGGACGACGCTCGAGACGTACGTCCCGCACCAGATCTGCAACCTGGGCATCTCCAACACGACGCTGCCGGTCCTGCAGGCCATCCACGCCCGCGCCGCCGTCAAGCCCGCCGTCGTGCAGAACCGCTTCCACGCCGAGACGGGCTTCGAGACGGAGCTGCGGGCCTTCTGCCGCGCCGAGGACATCGTCTTCCAGTCCTTCTGGACCCTGAGCGCGAACCCGAGGCTCGTCCGGGCTGCGTCGGTGCGGAGCGTCGCCGACGGGGCCGGGGTGCCGCCCGTGGCCGCGTACTACGCGCTCGTGTTGGGCTTGGATGGCGTTGTCGTCTTGGACGGGACGACCAACGAGGAGCACATGAGGGATGACGTCCAAGGCGTCGCGCGGGTTGGCGCCTGGGCAGAGGGAGACGGGGCCGAGGTTTGGGCTTCGGCCCTGCGTGCCTTTAAGGAGCAGATTGGGGAGATCTGAGTCAAGCCGAGGGCTACAAGGGCACCGCCGCCGAGTTCTGGAGGCTGCAACAAGTAATTACTCGAGTCACATTCGTCGAGAGCCATTTGACACCTGACATGACCGTACATGATATTCTCCAGCCAGCAAGAAAGTTGCCGAGACAACTCCGAAACCCAATTGCTGAAAAAAAAAAAAGCTGTGGCGAATGTTGCTGGTGATCCCTGAAATGTATAAATCGTCTCCAAGTTCATCGAGGCTTGCCAGTCAACGTATACAAGATGCCCGTCAAGGACGACGTGTCAAGGACTGAGAGGTCACCCGAGCTTAGGAATTCACCTTGCACTGTCGAACATTGCAAAGTTATCTGACCGTGGCTATGATTTCAGCCCGAACGAATTTATTATCTTCCTAGTTCTTTTGGGGCACGTCCTTTGCAAACGTGTTTGCCACAATGAAAGGGAAACAGGCTGTAGCCTCGAGATACACCTGGGGTCACTGTCAGCATGCCGTCAATCATCGCCGAACGTCTGGGCCGTACCTTCACGTTATCAGCACCGATTTTAATCTTTCCCCACGAAATGGCCTCGTCCGGCCTTGCACCTGCGTCACTCCCGTCAAACTCCTGGGCAGTGTTGATGTACACGGCTGACTCGGCGCCGTTGCGCATCAGGCACGCATTGGCAATGTGATGCTTGACGACGCCGCCGCCGAGAATGATCATGCCGGCTCTCTTGGCCCGGACGGAGATGGTGTTGATGCGGCGGATGTCCTCGACGAGATCAATCTTCAGCTGCAGGGGCGACGACTTGAACGTGTGGAAGTAGAGCATGTCGCCCAAGCTGCCGTCCGTCAGGGCGGGACAGAAGACGGGGATGTTGTTCTTGTAGGCCCAGTAATAGACGGATCTCTCGTCGTTGATCTCCTTGCCGAGGCGGTGGATCACCTTTGAGGGCGTCCAGTTGATCTCGTCTTCGGTGCCCTTGCTGGCCTCTTGCTCCTCGAGCATCTTGTCGAGGACGGGCACGACCCAGTCCTCAAAAGCGCAGTAGTTTGCGTTGGGGACGATCAGGTTGCCGATGCGATTGAGGCCCTTGCGGCGAAGATCAGCACCGGGGGTGCTGAAAGAGCCGACGTAGGTATCCGCAAGGCACTTGATGAAGTCCTCCTCGACGCCGCCGGCCGTGGTGACGATGGCCGACACGTGGTTATGCTGCACGAGCCAGCGGAAGACACCTCGGAGACCCGACGAGATGAGATTGGAAGTGTAGCCGAGGAAGATGGTGGTCTTGTCGCCGGTTTCGGGGTCTCTCCAGGCGCGCTTTGGGGCGAGTTGGTGTTAGTTACGGTGCAACACACGGAGATATTCAGAGAATATCTTCATCCTCGAGGCTAACCATGTCATTGATGATCCTCACGGCCTCGCACATGGAAGAGGCCTGGAAGCCCATGTGGCGCATACCCTCGAACAGGTCATCGGCCGAGACGGGACCCTTGAACTTGTCAAAGTCGAAGTCTTCCACTTTTTGCGCATCCTTGGGCATCTCCTCCGACTTGACGAGGACGGCGTCGGTGACGGAAGACGGCGGTGCGTGAGAAGGGTCCATGATGAATGACGAGAGATGTTGTGAGTCGACGAGTAGGTACGGTATAGGCGAGTGGAAGTTTTCAGTTTCCAACAGGATTTTCTCAGTCTTTTTTCCTCAATGTTTCCTTCTCATGAGAATATCAAATGCTCCGCAGGCAACCTCCGGGTTCCACCAACGGCCAATGGAAGGTGCGACCCGAAAGGCACAAAATCCATCAAACGTCGGCCAATTGGAGGGAAGGTGCCCTGGCCGGGCCGGGATTAGCGCCAACGGCACTTGCCCAATTGCCCTTTGTCAGGACCGAAAAAACATCCGCTGAGCCACGTGTGGCGTAAACGACCAGGATCAATTGAGGCGAATTGCTCCCTCTTCGCCCAGCCTGTCACGCTTCCGGCTTTTGCATTGAGACAAGGAGGCTTGGGCTTTCTGAGCCATCGCTCTAAACCTTGACCTTTAATCAGCACGTCTTCGCGTCGCTTCGCCTTTCGTTTTGTGCGAATTTTTCTCCGACAAATCATCCTCCGAAATCGCGCCGCCCAATACTCTCGTGTTTTGCTTTGATCTCATCGACCACCGAGCAACAAAACAAACTTTAGGCACCACCCAAACGGGGATCACCTCGAAGCTCTCGAGGCACGAGCTCTGTTGGGGACCACACGACTGTTCGAAATCGTGGCAAGCGAAGGAACTTTCCGGATCTATGAATCGTCGTGCGATCGCATGGAATCGTTTAACCGTTTTGTCTCATCAAGGCACATTTAAGTGATCGCGATGTACGTTCTGTCCGCGGGCAGTTTGTCCATAATGTTTCAACACAATCATCCCCTCCCAACACCATCATCCCTTCACAACACCACACCCGGGTGGAACGGGTGTCTTCACCTATGCACAGACGGTTCCCCCCCTTTCATAACACCCTTGAAGCCATAAACGCAGACGTATTGACCTTTACACGCGCAGGACTTCTCGTTATTCGAGATACGAGCGATCCAGGTCCCCGAGGGACAGGTCGCCGGACCGCTACGACCGGACTTCTCAATACGGCGAAGGCGACCGACGTCGATCTACGGCAGAAGTGAGGAATAACAACCCGACCTTCCCACCCAACCGCGACTCGTTTGGCGATCCCTTACGACGGGAACCTCCTCGAGGCCCGAAAGCCCTCCTCGACCCCCCGAGTGGACCGCGCGGTGGAGGATTTGCGGGCGAATTTAGAGGTGGACGTGGACGAGGCCGAGGCCGTGGATGGTCCAACCGGGACGAAAGCAGAGACCGTGGACGAGACAGAGACATCGATTTTCGCGACCGATACCGAGATGAGAGAAGCCGAGAGCGCGACCGCGACCGAGACTCGAGAGACGGCTGGCGCGAATTCAGGTCGCGACGTTCTCCCATTGGCCGTGCGCGGTCGCCGACGCGAGATTTCCGGGAACGAGAACGAGATGGTCTTGGTGTCGACGCCGACAGGTCGCGGCGCGGGTCGCGCGATGGCGGCCCTCCGTCCGCGGAATCATCGTCCTCGGATCCCCCATTTGGCATCGCCCCCTACCCCCGTGGCGGCGGTTTTCACCGCGGGAGGGGAAGAGGACGAGGAGGCGACTGGTCTGGGGAACGGGGACGTGGGAGGGGCTCTTATTTGGACGATCGGAACGACCGATACCCGAGAAGCAGGTCTCAGGAAGGCCGTTGGGGACGCGAGCGAGACGATCGAGGAGAGAGGATGGAAAGATTTGGCGAAGCAGACCCCCGTCGCGACCTTCGAGACGACCGCGACCCTCGAGAACAACGTGAGCTTTTCCGATCGAAAATGGAGGCTCGAGCAGGCATCCCGCACGACCCGACACTTCCAGGCAAGGAGGTATCACCACCTCCTGTTGCGCCCTCGGCGCCAGCTTTTGGATCCATCCCCAATCGACCGCTGGGTATCGGGGAGGGCTACGTTCCCGCTAGCACCGTGGCGAAGCCCCCCCCTACAGCTCCACGCGCATTCGGTGATCGTCCCGTTTCCGCCGGGCAACCCCTCGGACACGAGGCTTCGACTCAAGGACCCGTCAAGCCGCTCGACAGCCCTCCTATCCCTGTTGGACCACGCGCACACCACCAGAAGCTGCAGCAACGTCCTTCGAGCAAGCAGTGGATCAACCCCAACTTGAAGAAAGCCCCCGATTCGCCCCAGATGACGATGCGCAGATCTCCGAGCTTTGTACAGCAACGACCGCCTCCTCTTCGACGTGATAGCTCCCAGTACGACCACTATGATTTGGAGATGCGGCCTCGTAGTAGCGATGCAAAGTCAGACTCCCACTTCTCTGGCACCGATAATCGAGCGCGATCACAACACAGCGCCGAACCAGGCGAAATCACCGTTCGATCGGAGATGGAGGCGCAGTCTACCAGGACATCTATGGATCGGGACATCTATTCGCACAAGGATAGCTACAGACGAGGATCTGGACCATCGCCAACGCTTGAGAATGTGCCTCGATTCCTCTATGGTGCGGGCGAACGACAGGAGTTCAAGGGGTTTCCCAGAGATTTCCCCAGAGATATGCCAAGAGATTTCACAAGGGATCTTCCAAGAGATTTCCAGAGGGATCTGCCAAGAGAATTTCCACGAGATCTTCCGCGAGAACTTCCACGAGAACTTTCAAGAGAGCTTCCCAAGGAGCTGGTGAAGGAACCTCCAAAGGAACCAGCAAAGGAGACGCCCAAGCGACCGCGCAGGCGACCAAAGGTTGGCATGGTCAAATTCACGGTTGCCGCCAAGCCAGCCCCCCCTGAGCAAAACTCCGAATCCGACGACGACGACGACATGGCAGAATTCTTCGCAATGGAGATACGAAAGACAGAGGCCGAGCTGTCCAAACTCGAGAAACCCGACCTTCCCACTCAGGTTGTGGCTCGTTTCGCCGCGCTCTCGCATGGCTCCATGGTCAAGATACTCACCGAACCGGAGGGCTATACGGAAATGGTGAACCGCAAGCCCAAGAGTATTCCTGCACTTGTCGAGGATCCCATGGACATTGATACCCCCGAGAAGACCGAGGTCTCCAAGAAGGTCGAGGCCCTCAAGACGGTTGAAGCCCCCAAGAAGGCTGAGGCCTCCAAGAAGGTCGAAGCTCCCAAGAAGGTTGAGGCTTCCAAGAAGGTTGAGGCTACCAAGAAGGTCGATGCTCCCAAGAAGGTCGAAGCTCCCAAGAAGGTCGAGGCTCCCACGAAGGTCGAGAAGATCGAGAAGAAGGGCGTTGACTCAGCGAAATCCCAGCCGCCAAAGAAGACTGAACCTACTGAAAAGACTGAAATTCTCAAGCAGGTTGAGGATTCGGCGAATGCCGAGACTGCTAAGAAGAGTGAGCCTTCCAAGCCAGCCAAAACTCCCAAGGAGGTTGAAGCATCCGAGAAGTCAAAGCCTCACCAGGTCCAGCCTGCTACGGAGACAGGCGCTCATGAAGAAACCAAGCCGGGTAAGCCATCCGAAACCGAAGTGGCCAAGGATGCAAAACCAGAACCTGCCGTTACCCAGGAACCGAAACAGGTTCCGGAGCAAAATACCGAAGGTGTACAAGATGTCCCCAAGTCGGAGACGGAGGAAAACAAGAGTAAAGATGCAATCGAACGCCCGGCAGAGGACGCTCACGACGATTCGATGATGGATGTGGACGGCCCCATTCAAGACTTGACCACGGGTGTGGACAAGGACCTCGACGACTCCACTATGGACGTGGACAAGAGCCCTAAAGACTCGATCACTGTCATAAACAAGGACCGACTTGTGGACGTTGAGATGGAAGATGTCATTGATGTTGCGGAGGAGGCTCCGCACAAGGTGGTCGAGGCGCGAATGGAGGAGGCTGGAATGGAGGTTGGTCTTCAGTCTCCTGAGCAGCCCAAGCAAGAAACCGAGGCCACGACCGAGACTACATCCAAAACCACAACCGAAACCACAACAAAGGCCACAACCGAGACATCGACCGAGCCTAACCTCAATCTCAAATCTGAGCCTCGACCTGAAGCCGAAAGACCCGTCGACTTGCAACCTCAACAAAAAGAACCGGACCAGGAGAAGCCCACCGAGGCCGGAAAGGGAGAGGAGCAGGCGACCGAGAAGGAGGACAAAGAAGAACAAAACCCTGCCCCGGAGCTTGAGCAGAAACCCCAACAGACATTCGAGCCATCGTCGGAGGCAAACCCGGCCACTGAACCAGAGCATCTCACCCCTACCAAAGATGCCCAGGGCAGTGAACCGGCGAGAGATGCTACGGCGGAGGTGACACCAGCTCCTGAACCGAAACCAAAAACCGAGGAGACGGAACTTGACCAGCCAACGGCAGCAATCCCACCTGCTCCCGATAGCGCCATTCCGACGGTTGAAATTAGTAGAGACGACACGGGCCTCGAGTCTGCTGGTCCCAGAGGCCATCTAGATACCGAGACTGCAAAGTCTTCCGAGGCCCCTCAAGCAACGCCCGGTGCTGCGACGTCTCGAGACTCGCAACCCGTCGACATCGCTCCAAGCGTTACACTAGAGACGACCGAAATCGCCCCCAAGATGAGCACGCCTTCTCAGGTCGATGACGACGAGACTGAATCGGAGGATGATTCCTACATTAACTTCCACGGGGTCCGACGATACATGACGACGCCGCCGATGGACGAACTTCCCGACTACAGCTGCACTCCCTGGAATCATGACAGGGGCTTCCTCGACACGCTGCACTCGGATCCCCTGCTTGACGATTATGTCCTCGAACATCTCAACAAGATTTCTCTCCAGAACACGGCAGAGCAAGACCACGACCGGGAGGCATATGCGGACCACTACATCCGGTACTTGAAATTCACAGCTTCGAACGACCCGGCGGCGATCAAAAGCCGAGGCGGCAAGGCTGGCGACGGGAACGGTGTCACAACTCCGGAGCACAAACACGAGGGGAGTGGCCGTGGCCGACGATTTGCTACTGAGCGTGACCTGGAACGAGTCTTGCAGGCGTCGATGCGCGAGGACGAGGAACGCAAGGAGCGGGAGCTGAGGGCGCAGCAGGAGAAGTACCGCACGGAAAAGGAGGCCATCATCCCGGACATGATCTGGACGGACGAGGAGAAGGCGCATCTCCACTACCCCGACGTCACCGGCTTCACGCCCACGGATAGATTGGTCTCGGCGTGGCGTGTGCTGCCGCCGGTGAATAACTTGACCGAGACGGAAGCTGAGCTCTTCGAGAAGAAATACCTGGAAGCACCCAAACAGTGGGGAAGAATCGCGCATGTGATTCCTCACCGCGACTTTGGTACTTGCATTCAGTATTACTACATGAAGAAGAAGCAACTCAATCTCAAAGATAAGCTTAAGAAGCAACCGAAGAGACGCAAGAAGGGCGGACGAGGCAAGCAGAGGTCCAGCGCTCTGGTGTCGGAACTGGGCAACCCGGAGAACGACAACGACGAGAACCACGAGACGGGCGAGAACGGCGAGAGAAGGCGGCCACGACGAGCTGCTGCTCCGACGTGGAACTTTGAGCAATCGGCGGCCGACACGGAGAACTCGACGCCGTCGGGAACGCCAGGAGGACGACGTGGAGGATCTGCCAAGGGCGATGGCGAGAAGACGGAGGGACGGAAGGGAAGACGCAAGGCGAGAGACAAGGAGCCAAAGGCTGCGAGGACCAACCAGGCTCTGGCAGCAGCTCCGGCCAAGGGAGGCCGGTCAAGGTCCAACTCGCGGGCCGTTCACCTCGAGCCGCAGCAGCCTCTCCCGATGCCCGAAGTCAACCGACTCCCTCCTCAATTTGAGCAGCCTCCGGCATCGGGGATCCAGCCGCCGTTCAGCGTGCAGCAGCCGCCGCCGCCACCGCCGGTACAGACATTGGAACGACCGGCAGCGGTGGCTTCTTCCATTTCCGAAGTCATGGCGGCGCCGTCTCTCCGACCGGAGCCTCCACCTCAGCCGGCCATGACGACGTTCAACTTGGCACAGCCTCAAACCGAGCGGAAAGCGCCGACGCAGGCATCCAGCTATTGGAGTGTATCGGAATCTAACGACTTCCCGCACCTCCTACGGGCGTTTGGGTCTGACTGGACGGCGATTGCGGCGCACATGGGGTCCAAGACTGCAGTCATGGTGGGTTGACTCTTTTTGTTTCTAGGATCGGGACTAATTTGTTTTGTGTGTTTTATAGGTCAAAAACTATTTTGTGCGGCAAAAAGACCAGGGAAAACCCGAGTGGGAAACGATTGTGCAAGAAGCAGACGGGAAGCGCTTCAGGGGCGAGAAGCGGCCAGATCCCCCTCAGCCGTCCAGCGGAGGGCGCGGCAGACGGTACGACAACACTGCGGCAAACGTGTCCAGGCCGCTTGCTGTTGCTCCCAGCATGGAACTGCCGGTACACAACGAGGCGGTGCAAGCGAAAATGGACGCTGGCCAACCTCCTCCTCAGCGAGGGCAACCCCCCTTCGGCTACGGGGTTCCCATTGCACAGGCACCTGTGCAACAAGCTCTCGCCCAGCCTCCGCAGCAACCATTGGCCATGCAACCGCACCCGCCGGCTCAAGCTGCCCCGCAGGACATGTCTCCCGCGACAAGAGAGCGGCCTCTACGAGCTCCTCTCCAGCAGCAATTTGGCTTCCCCGAACGCGAACGCGACCGCGAACCTGCCACCCAGCGAGTTCCCCTGCCGCAAAAGGCCCCAAGCGGCCCGCCTGCAGAGCCCCGAGACCAACGACAGTTGGACCTTGTCCAAGCGAACGAGCAGATGCTGGAGCACAAGGCCCAGATGGAGAGGCAGAAGATGGAGATTGAGTTGCGGGAGCAGCAGCAGAGGCAGCAGAGGGAGAGGGAGCGGGAAAGAGAGAGGGAACGAGAGAGAGTAGAGAGAGAGAGGGAGGCACGAGAGAGAGAACGAGAGAGGGAGAGGGAGCGGGAGAGGGAGCGACAGACGATGCGAGTCAAGCAAGAGCCCGATGTCGCGCCGCCACAACATCACTTTGAGCACTTTGGACATCATCGTTCCCAGCCGAGCCACGGTCAGCCGTTGGCGAGACCACCGCCGCAACAGCAAGAACCGAGTCGACACCAGCCTTACGCCTCGCCGGCCCAGCAGCCGCCGCCATCACAACCTGTACGCACTTTGCTTGCTGAGCAGCCTCCCGTTCCATCGCCTCAGATGGCCGCTCTGGGCAGCCGACCTGGATCAGGACTGCAACAGCGACCTCCACCAGGCTCTATGCAAGATCTCTACGGCGCTCCGCCTCCTCAGATGAGCAATCCAGCACCAGCACCAGCCCCAGCACCGCCTGCACCGTCTCGACCACCCGAGCCTAGAAAGGGAGGTTTCAATATCTCGGCCTTGCTGAACGACGACCCCCCACTGGCGCCGAAGCGCGTCAGTGACGTCCGGCCATCCCCGACTCCCCCGCCTGGAACCATGTCTCGTCAGCCACCACAGCCTTCCCAGATGCGCCGAGAGCCCGAGAGTCCATACTCTCCCTATGGGCGCCCGCCGCCTGCCGGTGCGTCTGCTATGCCGTCTCTCAAGCCGACGTATGCGGACTCGCCCCAGCCTCAGCACCTGGGTGCGCCGAGAGCCTCGATTGGCGTTCCGGTCGACGCTCCCACCAGCAACTATTACCAACAAAACCCCTACCAGCCGACGACCCAGGCGAGCGCCACGAACTCGCCTCAGAACGCCCAGCGTTACCTCCCGGGCCAGCCCGGTCAGGTTCAGTACCAAGGTCAGGCGGGATATCCTACGTCGTATGGAGCAGCAGGCCAGCCGCCTCACGCAGCATCTCCAGGCGCGCAATACGCCATGCACCCGACGTCGTCGCGATCTCGCGAGGTGCCTCAAGGCGGTCGGGAGAACTCATGGCCTCCTGCTCCTCACCAACAACCGCCCGCAGGCCATCAACAGCAAACGAGCTGGTCGCAGCAACCTCCCCCGAACACGTCTCAGCCACCTCCTCCGCAGCAATCATGGTCGACTGGGCACATCTCGGGGAAGCCGCCGACGCCAGGTCCCGGATGGGCAGCAGCTCAGCCACCTCCCCAGCAGCCCCATCACATGCAGATGCGAGAAGACCCCCGCGGCGGACCATACTACGGTTCGGCGCCGCCTCAGGGACAGCACCAACCGCAACAACACCAGATGCCAGGGCGATACGCGCCACCCACGTCTCGAGGACCCGATCCCGGACCTCCCCCGGCCCAGGCCTATCCTCGATACGCGTCCACGCCAGGTCCGGTGCCTCCACGTGACCCCCGAGACATGCCCGGCCGCAGCTATACCCCTGGAGGGTACGACGGCCGTGGCCCGCCGCCGCCGCCGCCGCCGCCGGGGCACGGGTACCCCGCAGACCCGCGGGAGATGCAGATGAGGGACCCTCGAGATGGCCGAGACCCCCGAGACGCTCGAGATCCAAGAGATCCAAGGGACCCTCGGGACCCTCGTGATCACCGCGAGATGATGGCCCGAGGCCTCAGACCGCCGCACGAGTACGAACGGCCGCCTCCGGATCAGTATCGAAGATAGTGTGTTGTAGCGATCTGGCTCGAAGACGAATAGGATGGTTAGCGGAGGAATGGAAGGATTTGTACATGGGCGGTATTGATTGGAGTGATGGATTTGGTGGCAATGGGATGGAGGAGGATTATCTGTCTTTGGTAGTTATAGTCTTTTGTACGATTTCTAGAGATTGAATGCGAACTGATTTATTGAGTCTTGTCTGAACTATCGAGATGAATTCGTCAGGTATTATTGAATGGCCTTGAGACCAGTGCTTCTTGGGCACCTGCACTTTGTGACGTACCCCACCAACCGCGACAACCACCCCGCCAAACATCCGTAAACGCGACCTCTTTCAACTTTCCTCCCACGCGCCAAAACGAACCTACCTCCTCACCCCATCGATCCAATGGCGTCCAACACCCGCTCGACGTCCGCCATGGGCGCCCACGAAAAGACATACTTTGAACAACAGCGCGAAGCCCTCATTGGCGAAATCGCCATGGTACGTTTTCTTGCTTTGCGTCCAGCAGCAGCGCAGTTGGCTCACATGTTGACCCGTGGCGTGGCAGAGCTTCGAACACGTCCTCGCGAATATCAATAAACTCAACCGATCTCTCGAAGCAGTCGTTGCGGTACGTTCGATTCCCTCCCCTCCGGACTGTATCTTGCGGCGTCGCTAACGGGACGGATTCCCCTAGGTCGGCAACGAATTCTCGTCGGTCGAGGCGCTGTGGTCGCAGTTTGAAAACGTCATGGGCAAGGACGTCGAGACGGAGGCTGGGGGCGAGGGCGAGGGCGAGGGGGCGAAGAAGGAGGGGGGGGCAGGAGCAGCAACAGCAGAAGGAGGGGGAATAGACACGAGGCGTAATGGATGAAGAGAGAGAGAGAGAGAGAGAGAGATTGGATGGATTTATTGATACCCACGGGGGGGCTAATGCTCCTGGACGAACGGATACGACGAGCACGAACGAATACACATATACACGTACATCTCTCATCACTCATCAACGAAGAGGCACTTAGCATGATTTTAAACATGTTTTGTATGTCCTACCCAACCCTCCGACTCAAGAGAAACCATGCTACAAAACGACGACAAGAAAAAGAACTGAAACAGGACCGAAGAAAAAAAAAGAGGAAAGCATCCCGGCCGGAAAAACGTCACCCATACCTATTGCCCATCCATCCATATCCTCCCTCCCGTGGATAAGCCCCGTTTCTTCTAAATCATCCCAGAGGCCAACGCTTTCGTTCCCTATGTACGTTTCTTTCTTTCTTTCCCTTTCTTGTTCTTTCCCGTAGAACCACCATTGGGCATCCGCGCTCCCCTGCCTTCAATGTTCCCGGTCGAGGGAGCGCTTCCCAGCGACCTTTGGAGTTGGCGCTTCATTCCCCCCGGTTTGGACCATCGCTGGCGGGAACCTCGTCAGTATGAAAAAGGCAACAGAGCAAAACCAAACCAGTAGTAAAAATAAAAAAACAATAACATAGGCCCAATTCGTTATAAGAAACAAGATTCATGCGATGGTCATTACAACTCTTTTATGCCCGTGTGCCCCCCTCGCTTCGCTTGTGCCTGTCTTCCCCTCTTCTGGTCAGAGGGGAAGCGAGCGAAAACGGGAGTGCCACCGTGAATAAGCCGTCAGGATTTGCGTCTCTTTTCCCCTTCTCCTTACAAGAACGCGCACTTTCTCTTCTTCCGCTTGGGGACCACCATGCCGGGGAGGGAAGATCGTCCCTCGCGGTGTGAACCGGAAGCGCCCTGAGCCTCCATGGTTTTCCGGTCGTTGGCCACCACGGTGAGGATGGCGCGCTCGAAAATCTCGTCGACGCCGCGCATCTCCTTGCTGCTGCATTCCATGTACTGGGCGCTCATCTTCTTGGCCACGGCCATGCCCTGCTCCGTCGTGACGGGCGTGAGGCCTTGCGTCTTGAGCATGTCGATGCACGTCTTCTTGTAGCGGAGATCTGACTTGAGGCCCACGAGGAAGAGCGGGGTGTAAGGGCAGAAGTGTAGGACTTCGGGGTACCACTGTCAAAGCGGCTTGGTCAGCAACGGGTCGAAGGAGCGGCGGCTGGGGAAGCTCCGAGGGGATTGCGTACCTTGTCCAGCACATTGTCGAGCGAGTTGGGGCAGTCAATGGCGAAACAGACGAAAATAAGATCGGTTTCTGGATAAGACAGCGGTCGCAGCCGATCGTACTCTTCTTGTCCAGCGGTATCCCACAAGGCGAGCTCGACAGTCTTTCCCGTCGGGGGATGGGATGGATAAGTGATGTAATTCTCGAAAACCGTCGGGACGTATTTCTGCGGTGCCATTAGTCGCCGTCCATCCATCCGACTTCGCGCGCCGACGAAGCGTATATAGTCCATGTTCGTCCCCGACTAACCTCTGGGAAATAGCCTTGGCTGTAGCTGATGAGCAGGCACGTCTTGCCGCAGCCACCGTCGCCGACGACAACAATCTTCTTCGAATAGGTGGGCGCCTCCGTCACGTGGGTGCCTGCCGACTCGCGGCCTGTTGACGAACTCATGGTGCTCGCGGTGCCTTCGCTAGAATGGGCGCGCTGCTGGCTGCGGTTGTTTTGTTGGTTGGCGTCGTAGTAGGAGTTGCTGAACTGGTACGATGATGCCATGCTTTGCGCAAGGCGCCTTCGTCCGAGGTGGGGGGAGCGAAGGGAAAACGAGCGACGGTTTGTTCTCGGGCGGAGATTTCGCCTGAAAGAGGTCGCTTTTGCGGTTTGTGTGCTTTATCGGGAGAGAAATAATAATCAGGTTGTTTGTTTTCCCGGCGGATAGTTATAGATATTTGGGCGCAAATCGCTGGTTGACAGGGCCGAGGACCAAGAAAAAACGTATATTATCGAGAGGCGGTGGCCGTTTGAAAGTCGGCGGCTCTGGTTTGCGTTGTAACGGGTGTGGGGAAAAAAGAGGCGACCAAGCTGAAGGAGAGGATAGAGAAGATCGTAGAGATGGCAATCGAAGAAGAAGAAGAAGAAGAAAAAACCGTGTGAATGTGGTGGGAATGGAGGAGAGAGAGAGAGAGGGAAAGATGTGTCTGTCGCAAAAGTTCAAGTTGGAGCAGCGCCCGGCTTGAGAGAGAGCAAGGACCCGAGTAGGTACCTGCTATCAAAGTCCCATGGGGGCCTCGTTTCTTGTGCCTGTTGCACCAGTTACCGGCTTGTAAACAAGTTGGCGGGGCAACGTAAGGATTTGGCATCAAATGGAAGCGACTTTTTGCGCTTGAGCCTTGCAGCCTCGAAGCCTTACGAACGAGGGTTGATGCCTCAGAGAGGGGAGGGGACATGGTCCGTGCGCCGCCTGCCTATGAAAATTTCGAAAGCTGCCTTTGATTTGCTCTCTCTCCCAATCCTGCAACACAAGAAACAGCCATCCCAATCATCATGGCTTCAAGTTCCCTCAGCAAGTACATCACGCTCGTTTCGTCCGACGGGTTCGAGTTTGTCGTGCTCCGAGACGCCGCCATGATCAGCCCAATCCTCAAGAGCATGCTCGATCCAGCGAGTACGTGACGGACGCCAATTGGGCCAAACAATCGCCGTCGCCGCCTCGCATCTCACAGCAGCTCACACTCTCCGCAGGTCGATTCTCCGAGGCTAAGGACTCGCGATGCGTGCTCCAAGAGATGAGGTAGGTTTTTTGCCATTCATGCGCCCGCGTGCACATCCCTCCAGTGGTTTGATGACACAAACATCCGGAGACTCATCTCGACAGACCAGCCGACTTTTTTTTTTTTTT
>JAMQMW010002234.1:42198-61515 GCA_024115155.1 Thelonectria blattea
AACCCGACCGCATTTGTTCGTATGCCCTCTCGCTGACACGCCTCGCCGATTGCCCCGCTAACCGTCGGAATGCAGCATCGCATCACTTTTCTGCTCGAGAAACGGGCATCGCTGTCGCCATGGCTCAGTTCTTAACCACCGTGTTAGTCCCCTCCCCGGCCTCCGACTGCTCCCCCCTCCTCTCTCTCTCTCTCTCTCCTCTCGCGAAGCCTGCCTGTACCGTTTCCGTCCATCGTCGACTCTCGTAAAACCGTCTCGTCCAAACTGCCCGTCGCCATGTCGCTGTTTCGATACCTGAGCCCCGTGTCCTTGTCGACGATGCGTCAGATGGACAAGACCATCATCCCTGTTGCCATCTCTCCAGAGCCTTACCCCGCACACGTGTACCCCGAGGTGATCAACGAAAAGGGCATCCAGCACAGGATCGTTTCGCAGAGGGTGGTATACGACGAAGTCGTCCACGAGAAGAAGCCCGAGAAGAAGATTGAGAAGAAGAAGACCGAGAGGGAAATGCCTGCCGCTGACACCACCAACCACAGAAACCAGCGGAGGAACCAGTTCCGCCCCCGCGTGGGCAAGGGTGGCGCCGCCAGCTATCAACTGCGACAGTACGCCGAGGTGACGCTCGGAGGAGGGAGCTTGCGCAAAGTCGTGAAGCTGCCCGAGGGCGAGGACGAGAACGAGTGGCTCGCCGTCAACAGTAAGAAGACGAGACTTGGGTCGGAGAAGGAGGAGGCTAACGGGGTTTCAGTGGTGGACTTTTACAACCAGATCAACCTCCTCTACGGCGCCATCACCGAATTCTGCTCCCCGCAGTCGTGCCCCGAGATGAAGGCCACGGATGAGTACGAACTTGTCTTGCCGCGACATGAGACGCCCGAGCTAACATAGACCCAGATTCGAATATCTTTGGCAGGACAGCGAGAACTACAAGCGGCCAACCAAGATGCCGGCGCCGGCATACATTGAGCAGTTGATGACGTGGGTGCAGTCCAATATCGACAACGAACAAGTTCTACCAAGCAAGATCGGTACGCACATGAGCTTCTAGTCAACTCGATCACATTGCTGACTCCTCCAGGCGTTCCCTTCCCCAAGTCATTCCCGGCATTGGTTCGCCAGATCTTCAAGCGCATGTATCGCGTCTACGCACACATTTACTGTCATCATTACCCCGTCATCAGGGAGCTCGGTCTCGAGCCGCACTTGAACACGAGCTTCAAGCAATACGTCCTCTTCGTGGACGAGCACAACCTGGCCAGCGGCCGAGACTACTGGGGTCCCCTGGGCGACCTCGTGGACAGCATGCTGAAAAGCGATTGACCAACGAGGCAGTGCGATTCGATGCGTAGACTAGACATTCGGCCGGTGGACCGAAATTTGGGAGTTTTTGGCGTTACGAGAGGAACTTATAGGGCTGTGACATGTTAATGTATGCTCACGATGACGAAGAGGGAGGAGGCGAGCTCGGATAATTGGGGGTTCTCGATATCGTCATTGCTGTCAGGATTAGAGAGGGACCCGAATACGGATCGTGTGTGTCGTGACCGCGCAGACACTTGACGTCTCTCAATAGGAATGAATGAATTTATCAAGGTCAATTGCTGCTCGCATTCAGATGAAGGTGTCTCGCGCCGTGGGAGTGGGCAGCGGGGTTTAGGTAATAAAGTGGATGCCCCAGGCATCAAGGCCCCGAAAATTGCCGAAACGCAAGGCCAACCTTGGAAAACCCGGAGCTCCAGTAACGCCCAGTTCGAACCGCCCAGCCCCGAAGCCTCAACTCCAACCCTCGCTCCCTTTTTTCCCGCCCATCACACACCTCCCCGAATCCTCGCCATGTTCTCGCGACAAGTCCTCCGCTCCGTCCGGGCCGCCGCCCCCAAGCGCGCCCTCGCCTTCGGCGCCGTGCCCGCGCGCACCTTTGCCGCCGCTGCCTCGGCCGACGTGAAGCCTCCCGTGGCCGTCTTCGGCGTCGACGGGACTTATGCCACGGCTCTGGTAAATCACGACCCTGTTTCCCGGTTGTCCCAATTGAGGGGGGGATTGTTCCATTGTTCGACTGCTGGGGCTTGGAGAGCCTTGGATGGGTGTTTGGGGCGTCAATTGATGCTCCGGATGTTTGTCGTCGAGGGTGGTTTCCGTGGTCGGGCTAATGGAATATATTCCCGCGTCGACCCTTTTTTTTCAACATTCAATCCTCCCAATTGAACACGATGGCTGACTGTTGGAAACGAAAAATAGTACACTGCCGCCAGCAAGTCCCAGACTCTCGAACCCACGGCCGCGGCGCTCGAGGCCCTCGGCGCCCTCGTCAAGAAGGACCCCAAGCTCGTCGGCATCCTGGCGGCCCCGACCCTGACCGTGACGGACAAGGCCGCCATCGTCGAGGAGCTCGCCAAGCAGTCGGGTTCCCGCAGCGAGACGGTCAAGAACTTCCTCGACACCCTGGCCGAGAACAACCGCCTGGGCCTCCTGCCGGGCATCGTCGAGAAGTTTGACACCATCATGGCTGCGTCTCGGGGTGTGGTCGAGGTTACTGTTACCAGTGCTCAGGTACGTTTTGCTAGGAGGGTTGGTTCGGATGTAGGGGGGATGAGATGGAGGGGGAATTGTTGTGCTGGACTGATATATCGTGGGAATCAAATCGTCTAACGGTCAATGTTCTAGGCCCTCGACCGCCGAACCCTCAACCGATTGGAGGCTGCCGTCACCAAGTCCTCTTACATCGAGGCCGGCCAGAAGCTCAAGGTCACCAACGCTGTACGTTTTCCCATCCCATCCCACCCCAAACCCCCAACCACACCTCCTAACCCCCCTCCCAGGTCAACTCGGACATCGTCGGCGGTCTCGTCGTCGAAATCGGCGACCGAACCATCGACCTCAGCGTCTCCTCCCGCATCGCCAAGATGAACAAGCTCCTGACGGATGCTTTGTAAAAAACGCAAAACAACAATATCCCTCCCTTAGTTTTTACAAAACCAACCTCTGTCTGGTCTCTCTCTCTCTTGTCTCGTCTGCAATGGGCCCGCCCCAAGCAAAAGCGGCTCGTTGGGGGCTCTAAACTTTTGCATCTTGGTGTGGTCCGCCGCTGCTGCCGCGGGGGGGAGTTGTTGATGGAATGATTAGTGTAGGAGGGTGTGCATGAGGGCGCGCAATAGATGCATCCCCCCCCAGGCTGTCCGTGTTTTGTGCTGTGATTGTTCATGGATCGGAGTGCATGTGAATGATGCACCAAGTATACGAGATATATATTCTGGCCAATTTCACCAATCCAGCACGTCATTCAAGCGCATCGTATCTCCAAGTTATAATGCCATAGGTATTCAAGAACAAAGGCCGCTTTTGATGCGATTTGTCGTAAGTAGAGGTCTAACCAAATGACAAACTAGATCCAAATGCCAAATCCCCTAATTTTCCTCCTCTTCAAACCCAAAACATGTCAATCTAAACCATACCCGTATATCCATATCAAAGCTAGGCCTTTGGCTCGTACTCGTCGTCGTGCTCGTAGTTGGACGCCACGTCCTCGTCCTTGTACCGGTTGAGCTGGTCCGAGATGTAGCTGTGCATGTGCGTGTCTGCGATGCTGCGCTCTCTAGCCCGTTCTGGGTCTTCCAGGCGAATAGAATTGGCCGAGTGATTGTCGTCGTCAAAGTCACTGCGAGCACCGATCGAACGGGCCGTGGAAGACCGTCTCAGACGAGGCGTTCCCGTCCCGTTGTGATGGGGCACGCCGTTCTCAATACCCCGACCTACCGACTCGTCAAAGTAGTGCGACATTCCTCTAGAAGGCGTCCGAGGAGTCTGCGGGAGACGGCAGTTGACACTAAAGCCTTATTAGTATATGATATACCGCGTCGTCTTGGAAGTCTTACCCAGTGTCGTGGATCATTCGAGCAATCAGTCCGGTCCAGCCACATTGGTGGGATGCTCCCAGGCCACGACCGCTATCGCCGTCAAAGAACTCGTAGAACCAAAGGTAGTCCTTCCAGTTCTCGTCAAAGTCGAGTCGGTCGTTTCCTCCGTTGATGCTTCGACGGCCGTCGTCAGTCCGGGCAAACAGATGCTGCAGACGGTGCTGGATTTCCTCAGCAACCTTGCCCAAGTGCATGTAGTCGCCGCTGCCAGTCGGGCACTCAACCTGGAACTCTGGGCCGTAGAACAAGAAGAACCGTTGCAAGGATTCCACCAAGAGGAAGTTGACGCACAGCCAAATCGGGCCTCGCCAGTTGCTGTTTCCTCCAAACAGGCCGCTGTCGGAATCGCCAGACACATAGCCGACCGAGAACTTCTGGCCGTTCACCTCCATTGAAAAGGGGTGGTCTTCGTGGTATTTGGAGAGCGATCGGATTCCATGGTCGCTGAAAAACTCGTCTTCGTCGAGCATGCGCTTCAGAATCTTCTCCAACCGGTCCTTGCTGACGATGGAAAGCAAGAGCCGGTTCCCCTTTCCTCGCTTTCTGATGCTGGCCATGTTTCTCTCAGCCAGATCGCATCGGTTCTCAATGAACCAATTGACCCTCTTCTTGAAGGAAGGGAGCTTGTTCAACAGCTCCGGTTCAAGGGTGATGGTTGCGTAGAGAGGAATCAGCCCAACGAGCGACCTCACGGGCAGCTGCTGGATCCAAGGGCCGCCCCACGAGATGGCATCGTAGTAGAAGCCATCCTCTTCGTTCCAGAGAGACTTTTCCTCTTTGTAACCCGTTCGGAAGGTCATGGCATCACTAATGAAGATGAAATGCTCAAAGAACTTGGACGCAATGTCCTCGTAGATGCGCCGGTGCTTGGCGAGCTCGAGTGCAATGTTCAGCATGCACAAGCAATAGAACGCCATCCAGCCAGTGCTGTCTGCCTGCTCGAGTACACCTCCCGTGGGCAAGGGCTCAGAGCGGTTGAACAGGCCAATGTTGTCCAGGCCCAAGAAGCCTCCTTCAAACACGTTCTTGCCATCGGCATCCTTTCTGTTGACCCACCAAGTGAAGTTGAGAAGCAGCTTCTGGAACACTCGCTCCAGGAAGTCAAGATCCTGGCGGCCGTACATCTTTCGTTCTATCTTGAAGGTTCTGAACGTGGCCCAAGCATGGACGGGCGGGTTCACATCGCCAAAGTTCCATTCATAACTTGAACATGTCAGTCATCTACTAGTAATTCCGTTTGAGGGAGTCTTACGCTGGAAGCTGTCCGTTGGGGTGGCAGTACCACTCGCGAGTAAACAGATCGAGTTGCTTCTTGGCAAAATCGGGGTCGATCATGGCCAAGGGAATGCAATGGAACGCACTGTCCCAAGCCGCAAAGAAGGGGTATTCCCAGGAATCAGGCATGGACAGGATGTCATCGCAGTGCATGTGCTTCCATTGCTCGTTGCGTATGCCCTTACGGCAGTCGGGTGGAGGAGGCATAGTAGGATCACCGTTCGCCCAATGGTCCCAGACGAAGTAGTAATGCTGCTTGGTCCACATCATGCCCGAGAATGCTTGACGCTGGATGTTTCGCAAGTCATCCGCCATGGGGAGAGGGCTGAGTCTGTAGTAAAACTCGTCGGCTTCTTCTTTGCGAGTCTCGACGACATCGTCAAACTCTTCCTCATCAAGGTAGGGGTCATCTCTCTTGGTGAAGCGGAATCGAACCACTAGACAGGGGGTTAGCACGTATCAATTCGCAATTGCATCCTACATACCAGCGCACTCTCCAGGGTTGACACCGCCGTCTTCATTGAAGTTGAACCAGGCAGCAGACTTGGTGCCGGTCTGGGCTGGGTTGACTGCCTCCTTTTCGCCATCCACGATGTACCTGTGGAACGCATCCTTGACGTATGGCTGCTTGTTCTCTTGCTGGTAGAGAGCCTTGAAGTTGGTGTCGTTTTCGGTGAAGACGAATTCGGGCATGACATCTTCTCCGCTTGATCCCACACCAGGGGATGGCGAGAACAACACGTAGCGATCTCCAAGGTCCGTGTGGTTGGATTGGATCATGTTCTCGTCGTGAATCTTGACCGAGGGCTTCTTGTCCTCGGGCTCTCTGCCCCAGCTCCAAGTGTTACGGAACCACACTTGGGGAATGATATGCAATGGAGCGGGATCGGGGCCTCTGTTCCAGGCGGTGACTCGGAAGAGAATCTCATCGGGATCGTCGGTTCCCTTGGCGGTTTCAATGAAGATGTCCCAGTACCTGTCCTCGTCAAAGACACCCGTATCCAAGAGCTGGTATTCTTTGTCCGCTTTTCCCCTGCGAGCGTTCTCGTCGATCAGGTCCTTGTAAGGAAACTTCTTCTGGGGGTACTTGTAGAGGAACTTCATGTAGGAGTGCTGTGGCCGATTAGCTGGGAAGGTTGTACGCGTTCAGGGTCTATTACAGTCTATTCAAGTCAGCCAGGGTTCCAATTGGACCAATATGGTAAAAAGAGTACGAACTGGGGTATTGTCAACGTGGAAGTGAGCTTCCTTGACACTCTCTCCATGATTGCCCTGGGGGTTCGAAAGGCCGAAGAGTCGCTCCTTGAGAAAGTCACTGGTTCTCCTTTAGTATTTTTTTCGTCGTCAATCGTTTTTGGTGAACGCACTCCTCCTCGTTCCAGAATGAAAAAGCAATGTTCTGCAAACCGTGGGTGTCGCAGACGCCGGCGATACCATCTTCACCCCACCTGAAAGCTCGGGAGCGTGCATGATCGTGGGGGAAATCTAGGCGAAATCGTCAGTCTGGGCGGGGATAGGCACGATTGGAGCTTGACGTACGGCTCCAGGCGTCTCCGTCGGGGCTGTAATCCTCTCTGACTGCAAGACAGTTAGCAATTGGGAGCAAAACGAGCGGCTGGGAGCTTGCCAGTAGCCCATTGTCGCTCAGCAACATAGGGACCCCATTTCTTCCAGTACTTGGTGCGGTCGCGATCCTCCTTGAGACGCCTCTCCTCCTCTGTGAGGAACTCGTGGCCCTCGAAGACGACCATGGTTCAGACGATCGGGGAGCGGCCGAACGAAGGTCTGCGACGGTGGGAGGGGTAGCCAAGGGAGAATGCGATTGCGAGGGCGGCACAAGGAAAAAGAGGAGAGCTTCAAAGCAACCGCAAAGCCAATGTCGACCTTGGTACACTCCTCAATCGCGGGGGACACAGGAAGGAAGGAGAACAAGATGAAAGAGGAGGTGAGAAACAGGAGAGAAAAACAGCTTCTCAGAAGTCAGCGAGACGAGACCACCACACCTCTTTTGACGTTGATGACAGCTGGGTTGGTGGGTATGATCCAGTTCTCCAACGAGCTTCGTGCTTGCCTCCCGTCCCAACCAAACTAGCAAGTGGCTGCACCTTCCGTTGCCGGACATTCCTTTGTACGAGCTTAACATATCGATCGCGACTTTTTGCGGAGCAACTGATAAGGGCACCGAAGTGAGAGGTACACACAACTATCAAAGACTCGAGCCTTCGACGACCGAGACGCCATCGAGGCGACGCCGAACATGGCCCAAAACTCCACCAACGGCACGACCAAAAGACCCCACGATCGCTCGTCTTTCGCTGCGCTCTCGCCGAGCCTCTCTCAACCAGCCAGTCGGAAGGCGTCAAGCTTCAGCGAACGGAGGGTTTCGAGGGATCCGCCTCGGGGCCACCAAAAAACGGCCTGGAACTGGTGGAACTGGCGGGATTGTTGTGATTACTACAGCATTATCTCGCCGCGCATGCCTGTGAGTGATTGCTGACTGAACCAACAAAGTACGAAACGCCTGGCGGCACATCCAGCTGCAACAATGACGTCTTTCATGCACCAACTTTTTGCCAACGGCCGCGCCATGGCCCCCGATGCGAGAATCAAGGTTGCGGTCTAGAATGCGCAAAATTGCCAGGAGGGGAAATAGGGCCTCGCATCACAAAGAAAGCCTCCTCTAGTCAGGTCGCAGCCATAAAAAAACACACCGCCGACGTGAATTTCTCTAGACATTGTTGCCCACGTGTTATAGGCCCCGAGGGAACACAACACCAGTCGCCAATTGGAAGGCAGCCAGATGTGCGTCCTCAACCCAAGCCACTGGACCACCAACACCACGCCAACAAAACCTCGATCCTGCTATCCATACGCCAATGAGAATCGCCCAGTACATACCGGTATAAACGGCTGCAGTGTCACAGTTCAATGCTCACCGCGAAAGCACATGCTCGAATTCATTCGTCCGAGCCCCTGTTAGGGGCACGTTCACGTTGTAGTATCGAGCCACACTCAGACACGCTAGGCAATTTCGGATCCTCGTCCGAATATCGCCATTCCTTCTGGAAAAGGTCAACTGTGCAGAGTGATGCCGAGGAAGTGCTGCCATTCTCCATCGTCAGCCTTGAAAGCACCGATTTAAACGTCCAGGGTGGTGCGCAGCCTTCTCATTGGCCAGGCCATCCCTGCCCGCCAAGCTCCCCCGTAGCCCTGGAGCTCTCGGTGTGATGCGCTACGGACGAAAGACGCTTGCCTCCCTTGCGCACGCTTTAGCTTGGCCCATCCACCTCATCATCAGATGTCAACTCCGCCACCAAATATTCGTGTCTTCAGCTCTTGTCTGTCGTCACCATCCATCGCCGCCTTCGTCTGTCGTTTTTAAAGCCTCTTTTCGTTATGCGCCGCCTCTTTTGACCCCTGATTTCCGTCCTTCTCTACCGTCATTAAACCTGCTTACCACCGATCCTGCCGATATCCGAACCGTCAACGACACGTCGCATTTTCTCCCACGCTCCTTCCACCTTCCAACGCCCACGTTCGAACCAAACAATCTTCACCATGGCCGATGCTATATCTGCTCTGCTCCGGAGGATGGTCCTGGAATCGCCTCCGGGAGAATGGGCCATGAGACAGCTCCGAGAGCTGCTGGTCGGCGCCCTCAAGCAAGGACCTATTCCTCAACATGTGTCTTTCGAGATGGACGGCAACCGACGATACGCTCGAAGCCACAGGATGGAGACGATAGAGGGCCATAATCACGGATTTGAGGCCCTTGCCAGAGTATGTTGGGCGAACTCGCGCTTCCACGTCGCACACTAACGTGTCATGGCCAGATCATGGAGATTTGCTACAAGTGCGGCGTCAAGGTCGTTACAGTCTATGCTTTTAGCATTGAAAACTTCAACCGCCCGAAGTACGAAGTCGAGGGTCTTATGCAATTGGCAAAGGTCAAGCTCGAGCAGTTGACAAAGTACGGCCACATCCTCGACCAATACGGTGCTCGTGTCCGCGTTCTTGGTCAACGCGAACTCATCAGAGCCGATGTGCTCGCAGAAGTAGACAAGGCCGTTGCGCGAACAAAACACAACAACAAGTACGTATCGAATGGTGGAAGAAATGGCTGAGCGCCTGCTAACGAGTCGCAGGGCCGTGTTGAATATCTGCTTCCCATACACTTCTCGAGCTGAGATGACTACCGCAGTCAAGTCGACCGTCCAAGAATTCCTCGCCCCAACTCCACCAAAGACGACGCCCTTTTCGCCCTCCAGAATCAGGCAAAAGATTCTCTCTCGACAGCTCGACGGCCATGACGGTTTGCCAACCATCCCCGACGACGTGCCCGAGGACGGGGTTAGCCTGGACGAAGAAGGGAAGGATGATGGAGATGGCAACTCGTCATCACCCACCCTCCATCCAGACTCTCCCTCCCCCCGTTTGAGGGCAAGAAACAGCTCGTCGAGTCTCCTAGGCCTGCCGAATCCCGAGTCGATTACTGCCGAGACCCTGGACAAGCACATGTACACGTCCAACGATCCTCCTCTGGACATCTTCGTCCGAACAAGCGGCGTCGAGCGCCTCAGCGACTTTATGCTGTGGCAGTGTCACCAGGATACCCATATTTTCTTCATCGACACGCTATGGCCAGACTTTGACCTCAAGGACTTCATCTGGATCCTGCTGGAGTGGCAGTGGCGCCAGAAGAAGCGCGATCGGGATGAAATGCCCACCGGGGGACGCAATGTCAAGGCTCGTAGCGTGGTTGAGTAAGTTGACTGTAAGATACCCGATGCTCATTATGGATTTGTGGTTAGAAGCATGTGTCCGGACACCAAGCAATCATTTCATTTCAGTCAGGCAGGGGTGCGTGCATGGGATTGAGGGCGCTTTCTCCGTCAGGCAGCGTAATTGGGGTTTAGCAAGCTGTGCATATATGTATCACCTTCATTGTAACAACAGACGGCCGAGAGTTTTATATACAAATGCCAAAAGAAGAAGAACGTGTCTGCGCGTAGATAATAACCGTGGCTCCGTCTCTAGGAGCAATGACGAAATGAAGCCACAATGCTTATCGGATAAGAAAAATGCACCGGGATCGGGTTGTGCGTTTCTCCGACGTGCGGGTCTTTCCTGATGTGGTCTGTTGGCTGGTGCTGCCGCGTGCCAATCTGTGAGGGAAGGTACCAAACACCGGCCGGTCGAGCGTGCGCTTCCCCAAAATCAAATGGAAGAGCCATCTGCCTCTTCTTCCTCAGCCTCTATTTTCTCCTTGCCTCCCCCTCTTCCCTCCCCCTCATCCGCGTCTCTTTCGACAGTCCAATCGTGCAATCGGCGCAAAATGTCCTAGGCTTTTCCTCCCTCAGGTCGCTTTTACTGTTACTTAGCTCAGTCCTCATTTCTCATTTAGCTGGCGTTGCCTCGACCTCCAATCCGTTTCATCCCACTACCCGATCAGCTCGACCAAAGTTCCCATCTTCAACCGAGCCGCGTTGCCCGCCATGAAATCGACCAAGCCGCCCGCGGCGGAACCCTCGTCGAGCCGAAGAGCGCAGCCCGTTCGACAGACGCGAACGAATCCTCCGCGCAGCTCGGCCAACGGTCGCGCCGCTGGAAGAGAGGCGATGGGCGGCGCCCTCGGTGACCAGTCCATCAACATTTTTCCAGCCGTCACGCACTTCGCCGATGCCATTACCGCGCTCCCCAAAGAGTTGGTGCGACACTTTACCTTGATGAAGGAGGTCGACGCCAAACTCTCCATCCCAGAAGCAGAGCTCTTCCGACTCGTCGAAGCCGCGGCCAAGGCGCCCCTCCCCGAGCCACGTCCGAACAACGATACCGCAAGCAACAATGCACCAGGCTCGGCGCCCATGAGCACCCAGAACAGCTCAACCGGCACTGCTCAAGGCGCCGGCTCTCAAGCTGGACCATCTGTGGACGACGCTCAATCTCACAAGGATTTGGTCTTCGACCCTTCCAACCTACCTCGCCGACACCTCTACCGACAGACAGCCCTTAAAATCCAAGAAATGCTCGTATCTCTCGAGGAAAAGAATCATGTCATTTCCACGGCAAATGAGACGCTTCGGGCACAGCTGGCCCGCATCGATGATGTCTGGCCGTACCTCGAGAACGAGTTCAGCGACGAGACAAAATGGGGTAGCACGAACCATTGGGCGTACCCCGAAAATCGCATCGGGCGATCAGCACAAGCCGACCGCGCACGTCGCGACGGCGCCGCAGCCATCTCAGCTGCGGCACAAGCTCTCGCTGAAGAAGCCGCCGCTCGTAGCGACGCGCGGAAACAAGCAGTTCAAGCCAAGAAGAATTCGAGAAACCATAATAATACCAACCACCATCACCAAGAATCCGACTTTGACGATCACAGCGGCCAACACAAGAATGAAGGGAAGAAGAATCAGGGGACCAAGTCTCGCAAAAGGGAAGAAACGAACAATGTTGGGCTGGGTATCACTACACCAGCTTCCACCAGCACCGCCAATCCCCCGCAGAAGAGACGCAAGGTCGAAAAGACTACCAACGGCGCGACCACGGAACGCGCAATGGGCACTGTCTTTGGGACCACCGCACCAAAGCCGAAGACTACGAGTCCCAGGGCAACACCAGCGCCTGAGGGGCCTAAGAAGCGAAAGGCCCTGCCCTCTGGAAGCGGTCAATCGAAGAAGGGGTATGTCCTCCACCTCTCAGAGTTGTTTGCTCGAGTCACTTATACGATAGTTTTAGGAAAAACGGCACTACCGGTTTGCCAACATCTGCCACATCATCCCCAGTTATCACCGAGCTTCCCGAACCCAAGCCGGCCGTACGCGCATCTCCTGCTCCAGGCGCTGCGCCCGTCCCGGTGCCTACACGAGCGCGCAAGAATTCCGTACAGTCAGCCAACGCAGAGGGCGGGAAAGGACGTCCAAGTTCATCGGCGTCAAATAAGGCGAACGGAACCACGGCCAGCGCGCCAGAGGCCAATGCCCAACCAAGCGCATGGCCACAATCCATACCCGAAGCGAAGGAACCCTCAGAGCCGACTGTCCCTATCAAGACGGAAGTCGCGAAGAAGGACGCCGAGCGACAAGAGACAACTGTAGCTGCCACGCCAGCAACCACCAAGAAAGAGACCAAGGCGGACGAAAACGATCGCAAGAGCGAGTCGGTGCCTCCGACGCCCCAAAACTCGACGGTTACGACAAAGAGTGGGCGAGCCAGCAAGCCCTCAACACCAGCGTTGGCGACGTTCCAGGAAGCTTCGCGGGCTCGGTCGTCTCGGAATATAGACGGCAACGGAGGCAATAAGAAGAACCAGAAGAAGGCCAACTCTACTATTCACGCGATTGCCAACCCGCAGCGGGCAGGTGAAGGAGGCATTAGGAGCAGGCAAGGCGATGACGACGATGGAGACATCGATGCGGACGAGCCAACATACTGCTACTGCAACAGCGTCAGTTACGGCGAGATGGTGGCGTGCGATGCCGATGGGTGTCCGCGAGAGTGGTTTCATCTCGAATGCGTTGGTCTCAAGGTCGCGCCTGGATCCAAAGGTAAGTCCACTATCAAGCGTCCTAGATTCGATGATGGAAGCTGACAAACCATAGCGAAATGGTACTGCGAAGACTGCAAAGAACGCCTCAAAACGAGCGGTAAGAAGGTGAACGGGCGGTAAGGTCGCGGCACTGCTGTTCGAAGGCACGAGTCACGGCCAGATCACAATGGTCTCGTGGCCATGTCATGATTGGATCCAGATGGCTTCGGCGGTCTCGGTTGGACGGCATTTAATGACTGGCACATTGGCGTTGAATTGTGTTTTATTTCCTCTTCCATTTCGTATACCTGGGTCGGGAAAGTCGGAAGGGCCCGCCAGGGTCCTCGCAGGCGGGTGGCAAAGGGATAGGGGAGGAGTCGACTTGGCTCAATGTCATGTGGGTGTATTGAGGATGGCGAAGCAGCATCGGGTAACGGCAGACTTGACATTGTGGTGTGGATATCTTTTTTTTTTCTACTTCTGGAACGGAGTCACTTGGGATACTGGGCGAAGCAGCCGGTGAATAGAGAACACATACATAGGGCAGGATCCGAATTAGCGAAGAAAAAAGTCACGATGCCAGAGCTTGGTGGTTTTGGGTAACTTACTGCGGGACCGCGTCCGGGACGGATTGAGGCGGAGGAGGGTCCGAGAAAAGCTGATCACGCGGGGAGCTAACAAGTAATAGTTACATAAGATTAATGATGGCGAAACGGGACAAACGGGAGCGAGAGAGACCAAGCTCGCAGCCATTGACCAACGAAAGGGCTGCGAGGTGAGCTTGTGAGGGGTGTCGCTTCTGGAGAGATGAAGCTCATCTGACGGCCCATGGGGAAAATATGCGCGCCGCTAGAGAGGGATCGCGAGAAAGATAGTATCGTCGAGGATGGAAC
This sequence comes from Thelonectria blattea, assembly GCA_024115155.1. Taxonomy (NCBI): domain Eukaryota; kingdom Fungi; phylum Ascomycota; class Sordariomycetes; order Hypocreales; family Nectriaceae; genus Thelonectria; species Thelonectria blattea. The sequence continues at coordinate 55,812 of JAMQMW010002234.1, forward strand.
TATTTTCGGCATTCGCGTCCTGTTAGTTACGTGTCTGTTCAGTTTCCCATTTTTATTTTTCTGTTGGGGGAGGGTTGTCCGGGCCGGTTCCAATGGTTCTATGAGACGGTGTAGTATCCATCGTTTTGTTGGATTCTGTAACGGTTCTCAATGGGTTGAGAAGGACGGTGGTAGTTTTTCTGAGAGCGCAAACATTTGGATGGAAAGATTTCCTTGCCGGGGACGGCGATCCAATCCGGACCTGGAAAGACAAAGAAAAAATCCGGGGTAATTCGACGTCAGGGCGACAGGGAGGGGCGGAAGACTTTTCGACGGTGGGGAAAAAAAGAAGAAAGGCCGAACAGTTCTTTTTTTCACTGGCAGTTTCCTTTTACAGTGTGAAATAGCACGGGGTACTTTTATTGATTGATTGAATAACACTGGGCAACTTGATGATGTTCGCTGAAGATGATCATCCTCGCCACAGACCGCAACGAAAAACAAAGAAAACACCGCGCCTCCAAGATGATCATCGAAGGGAAGCAAGGGTTGGCGTCAATTTTAATTTTTAATTTCTTCTTCCCATCTTTCGAGTTTTTACTCTAACGTACTGGGAAGTTGGAACGCAAAGCTCGGCACAAGGCACATCGGCTTGGCCCTGCAGGCTGCAGCAGGATGGAAGCAACTTGCATGATGCAATGCAAGCCCAGGTGTCGATGATGAGGAAGAAGAAGAAGAAGGAATGCATCGAAACGTAATATTTAAGACTATTTAGTCACAGAAAAGAAGACAGAGAGATCTTGGTTCTGAGGACTTCTCTTTGCTTCTTTTCGTTGAGCCGTCTTAAGCGGTAGGTCGGGTTAACACGACGTCCCCCGTCTCACAGGGGCTCCCGCTGCCAGTCTTTCGTCAACGGCGTTTTCCATGCGGGAAAGAGGAAAAACAGAGGCAAAATAGACTCTACCCTTCAAGGTACTCGTACCTTGGCCTAAAGGAATTCTAAAAGCAAGGACAGTGTGAGAAAGCCTAGCAGCTTTTCGGGCTTCTCTCTGGGCTCTCTCTGACATGATGGAGTCATCTCCCGAGGGGCGGCGGGCTTGGCTATAGAGACACACCACTTGACCGACCGTGCCATAAGGCGGCCAACAAGGAGGGCACGTGGTGTGGCCTGAGTTGTTGGGTGCTTGGACGCGGCCTCCGTCTCTCAATCATCGAACAAGTTTCCTCGTACCTGGCCATAAATTAATTGTTGCCAGGGGATGGGGGTCGACTGTCTCGCTCATCAGCCCAGGCTGTGTACAGAGTATTACACAGAACAACCATGGATGCAGTGGTGACCGGGGAAAGCGCTGCTGGGCAATCTAGCCGCGCCCTCTGCTTCTGCTTTGCTTCTCTTACATGGTGGCCTCATCATGCATCAGAACTCCCATACCGCCATTGTCTTGTTCGCTCTGTGCCTCTAGCGTATCAGCAACGTCGTCCCATTTTCCCTTCGCCATGGGTAATTTCCAACGAATATGCCTGGCTGCACGGAGATGCGTTGGAAGACGGACTGGAACGTCTCGGCCTGCCGCGAAGGGCTTCCCAATACGGGAAAACATTCTAGAGCCCAGCTCGTGTGTTCGTCACGCCGCCGTGGTTCGTCCAAAGGTCCCGTTTCAGCTCTAGTTCGGTGCCGCGCCTTGTCTCGTTCCCCTCTCTCTGTTCTTGGGAGGAGAGAAAAAACGTTGGCGTCTCTTCAGAACCAGGAGAACAGTTAGTTGTCTCTTGGCTTGGGCTTGTTTAGCCTCGTGAGGAAACCCCTTCTGAGAGGGGCCGGGTTCGCAATGCCGGTCCTCTGGGGTAGCGCCTTTGCCTACTCCGGCAGAGATTCGCTTCTTTTTTTTCAAGAGGAGGAGCAAGAAGTGAATCTGCTCCGTCGGGAATCTTGTCGCGGGTCTGCATGGGTTGTTGTTGGTGGTGGTGGTGATCGGACCCAGGTCGGCATCCCCGTTCTTCGGAGGGAGCTTTTCTCACGGCGGCGCGCCTACAATCGGCACCTAAGCCGAGCGAGACAAGCAGCCTCATTTTTGAGCCGCCAAATACATATTCGTACGTACCATGCATCTCCGCGATGTTGTATTTATTCAAGGCAATGGAAAAACACTCGGAGATGGGTAGATGCAGCATATTGTCGAATCGCATGGCTTGCATTGCGCTCTGCTCGCAAATCGGTCACGAGGAGTTGGAGGAGGGGAAAGGGCTTGTTTCTTTGGTTCTCCCCGGGCTGGGGTCTCTGAATCTATTACGTTACGGTTTGCAGGGAGCCCTTCACCAGGATGTTTTGGAGGAGGAGGAGGAGGAGACCTGGAAGAAAATATAGGGTGGTGTGCGAAGTAACGAAGAAATGTAGGTACTCCGTATACCTAACGCCATTGCCGTCAAAAGCGTGAGAGGGAGGGTGCGTGTAGTATGACTGCCGTGGATGATGGATGATGATTGAAAGTTCCGTTGATGGAGTTGCTTGTATATTTTTTGTGCCTCTTTCATTTTCGTGTCGCTGGACCAAGTCAGTTTTGCGTCATCGGCGGCTCCATTGCAAAGTCCAGAGTCAACGGAGCCCCGGAGTCGGCGAGCGACCTGGGAGGGAACTGGGAAGGCTCAGGTCTGGGCAACCTGCCTAGACTTGCTGCTGCACCTGCTGAGCACCTGCTGAGCACCTGCTGGCTCTTGCCGCACTTGCTGCACTTGCACTGTACGGTACGGTACGCAACTGCCCGAAACACAGCGACCGCACCTGCCTGGGTTATTAGTCAAAGCTCCTTCCCGTCCAATCGCCACCTCTCAGTCTCGGGAGGCCGGCTTAGGGCCAGAAAATAGAAAATGGGAAGATTTGAGCGTCAGCTGAGCAAGGTACAAAGTACATTCGCTCTGGCGAGGACCACTCGCAGATTTTCATTACTCAACTCCAACAGCCCGGCTCATGCCAAACAAGACACAGGCACCACAGACACAGCACCGCTGCCAAGAGCGGAGCGGACGAAGGCGGGACCCCTTTGACTCTTTCGTTTAGTCTTTGGCACTGACTTGACAGGGTCTCTTCCTCATGACTTCTCCGAGCCGCCTGGTCGGTCGCCGCCATACGGAGAGAAGCGAGCGATACCTGGCGAATATGTATATCCTGAAGCCCCCCCGATGCTGCCACCTCCCGTCCCTCCTTTTGCCTCTTCTTTCCTTTTCTCTATCTGGACCTTTTTATTTCAATAGAACATTGTTGACCTCTTCCTACTCACCTGTTCTCTTGTTTCTTCCAACTAACCGCCAGAACGAACTTCGCTGCCAACCCTCCGATCCGTTTGTTCTTACATAACAGTTACAACATCGCTTCGTCGTCACCTTCGACCCATCCCACCACCACCACATCTTGACGTCGACGGGGAAAAAATAACTTCGACTCTTATTTTTTTTCTGTTGAACATCGGACACTGTCTTCGGAGCAAACAAAGAAGCTCCCTCTCCACATAATCCCATCTTCATTGTCTTTGACAAGCCTCGCCGTCCCTGGGTCGGCCAACCGCATTCCTCCCCTCGACTTTACGCATGGCCATCCCCCTCAGCCCGGTGCACCAAGAGGTGCCTCACTTTGATCTCTCTGCCTTGCTCAAGGCCAAGATGTCTCGCCCCGACTCCCCCAACAGCAGCAGTGACAAGACGGCCCGGTCGTCCTTCTCCTCGGTGCGGGAGAACGACGACGGGCTGGCGCAGACGTTTACGCGCTCTAAGATTTCCTCCTACTCTCATGGGACGGAAGAGGTATTCGATGAATCACCCTCCGCTGAGATTGCACAGCCTTTGTTCCAGGCTCCTCTGACGCAGCCTCACAGTCGGCTTCATGGTTTTTGGTTTCCCGCGGATGGCTTCCGAGGCTGGAAGCAGATTCCCATCAAGGGCAAGGCCGCGAGCCGTAGCTGCGAGGACCTGCACAAGCTGTCCCTGACCTGGAGTTCTCCAGCCCCTGTCGTGAAGAAGGCGCCGCACCACTATGCGACAGGCACATCGCCTCTGGAGCGTCTGCCGAGCGAGGTTTTGGGTAAGTTCGCATCCATTAACACACACAAGTCAACCAGACCGGGGACCCCTCCCCGGCCCCTGTCGTGCGGTCCCACGCTGACTCTCCGAATTTCTAGGCGACATCATCGATCTTCTCGTTATCGAGATCCCTCCAAACGGCCTCACCACGCGAAACGCCGACTTGATGGCCCTTCTCCTGACGTCGCGATCCATCCACGCCGCCACCCTCAACACGCTCTACCGACACATTACCATCCCCCACTCGCGCATTTTCCGCAAGTTCCTCGCCACCATCAACGAGTACCCTGCGCTGGCCTCCATCGTGCGCCGCCTCGACTTTAGCCACTTCAACCCTTCGACCATCTTCTCGACCGCCAGCGAGCGCGCGCAGACCCGAAACCTGACTTCGGAGACGCTTCTGAAGTGCTTGGAGCTGACCCCATTCCTTCAGGAGTTCCTGGCGCAAGAGTACATTGACGAGGACCTGGGTCCCGAGGTCATCAAGAAGTTGTTCTTTGGGCTCCCCCGCCTGCAGGCCGTCGATTTCGCCGGTTGTGCGTCGCCCGCCTTCAAGAATTCGTTCCAGAGCCTGCTTCAGAACCCGTGGCCAGAGTCTCTTTCTCTGACCCGCGTGTCGTTCCATAAGTGCCTGAACCTGCCTGCGTCCGTCTTCGAACACATTCTCCCACGCCTCGACCGTGTCACCCACCTCGATCTCGCCGGAACCCGAGTGACGGATCTTGCCTTGCAGAGCATTCCCGAGACGGCTAGGCTCACTCACCTGAACCTCTCCAAGTGCAGGGAGTTGAGCTCCGATGTTGTGGTCAAATTCATCACCACCCACCCCTCGGTGATCCAGAGCATTGTGGTGCTGAGCCTTGCGACGCTCGCGAGCAGCCACCTGCTGCTAGGCAAGGCGGATGTGGATGCTATCCTCCCCTGCTTGCCCACCACTTTGCGATCTCTCAACCTCAAGGGAAGCAGGATGGACCGCTCCCACCTCCCCCTCCTCACCCCTCTGGTCCAGCACCTCGAGGAGCTGGCCATCGGCCGTGGCATCGACCTCGCCGATATCCACCGACTCCTGTACCAAAACCAGCAATGGATCCCACACACGCTTCGATATCTCGACATTTCGGATATCGATACCATTATCGGAAGCGCAAATGCCATGCTCACCCCCAACAGCGCCCCGCTGCACGTTATCGAGCTCGAGGAGCGAGCATACGAGCGTGCCGCCAAGGTCAAACAGAACCTGGAGCGCGTGGGATGGACCACCAAGGAGTTTGGTAGCCGCTACTGGCTCGTTCGCATGAACTCGGACGGAACCACTCGGGACAATGGTGCCCGGTGGTGGAAGTTGGGGGCTGAGAGCTGGGGCATGCGAAAGATCCCGGTAGCGGAGGCCGACGTCGGAGGAATGTACGGCACCTTTATGTTTGGGCGACGATTGTAAACGCCCGAGCCGCCATTATTTCTTACGACATTTGACGATCAGCGGCAGCATCATGTCATCATTGGTGTCCCTTTTCAACTCTACTCATGTTTCCTATCTCAGAGTTTTTCTTTCGGCCTGGGATTTCCTATTGGTCTTGGGTTGGTCGCATCGGATGGGGGGCTTACAATATCCAAAAGGGCGTTCAAGGTTGAAGACTTTTAGCGAAAAAAAAAAAAA